>PNEQ01108444.1:57274-98936 GCA_003012365.1 Medauroidea extradentata
CCCCCCTCATACTCAAATCCTAGCTACAGCTCTGCCGCGAAGTGTGGAGTCACTCGTGCGATAGTTCACGAGACATCGTGAAGACTGGTAAACGTGCACGACAGATGATTTTTGTTGGTTTATAATCAGTTTAAACTCTTTTCTCACGAATTTCCGAGGAGAATGGACGTATGTTACGGTAGCTGTGAGTTTGGCGATGATAGGAGGCTATCTGTCTCGCGAAGCCCCGCGGAGAGAATTCTCTCGAGTGATAGACAAAAACCTGATTCTCGTCCACGAGACGAAAGTTAACGGAAATACTATGGCACTAGACAATGTTTAATCGCCGCGGATAAGGTCATGCCTCGAACTAAGGCACTACCTCGAACGATCACAAGAGGCGAATTCCGGCACTTTGCAAGAGAGAAAATATATCGTGCGACTTTTGATTTATTGCAGACAGACGTGCCTATCCCCTTGATTGAAACACCAGGAACATGTACTTGTTCTAATGAATCCCACCACGAAGGACACACTGCAAGGTTGACTATTACCGTGCGGCAGGGAAATTTAACAGCCAGAGAGAATGTTACAACCACAAACACTGCACATGCCAGTAACGCGAACACATACACACACATACAGTGTTTGTAGATAATCTCGGCTTACAAGACGTGTGAAAGAAGGTAGTGGGCGAAAACTGACAACACGTGAAGCACTACATGTTTCGTGTGTGTTTCCTGGACAGCTCACTGCGAACGTTTTAGGTGTAAGCAAGGTACTCGACCTCGTAGGGCCTCGCAGCCCTGGCTTTAAACTTTATAGGCCCAGGAGGCATGGAAATTGTTTACGTAAATATAAGAAAACTTACATAATAAATCATGTATGCAGTTTAAAAACTTCATAACACATAATTTTAAAATAATTGAGTTTAGTAATAATAAACTCATAATCATAACTTTAAGAAATAAAGTGGCCCAACTTCACGCATAACGCGGTGCAGACGACAAGCCTTTAATGTAACATGAACTCGTCCCTGAATCACGCGTCAGCCTGGCAGTGTCAAGCATGGGAACGAAATAAAACTCACTCGAAGTCGAGACACCATTCCTGTAGTTTGTCCACGGAGGAGTACGAATCAACTGTGAACATGATATTTTTTTCGTTACTTGTTAACATATTTCCCGCGGTTAATTACTGGAAGCATGGGTATGGAAGTGATGACTTTGCCATACAAATTGTCACCTCGCCCTTATGCACAAGGCACTATACTGGCGAGCAGATTTTCATGTCATACAACTATTTCAATTAGATTTCAAGTGGTGACCCTTCTATCATATTGGACAACATTTTGTAGTTTAGAGTTTCCGATTGGTAGGTCTGTTATTGTAGTTTTGTTCTAAATTAAAACAGCGCCCAGCCGTAACAAAAACGCATGGGTCGTTTAACTGCAAAAGAAATAACAAACAGCAAGTGAAAGATAAAAAGAAAGCTAAAGCATTATGGAGTTTTCTCCCCTTTGGCTTAGGCTTCCTCTTCCTTAAAAGAAATTGGACCATAAAAGTGTAATCGACAGCGATAGCGTATAGTTGTCATTGTCAGAGACTGTTGCAGGATCAACAAGTCATAGATGACTTGGTTGTGAAGTCCAGGGGGCCGAGAGGTGCGCACAGCTCCGACTATCACCAGGTTACTGGGAACTGCTATACGCACATGACTCATGTCTGCTTAGGAATAGCATTTGAAGAACGACACACGTGTGTATACCCATTTCAAGTTCACTGCTACTCATTACAGTGTTTTTTTTTTTTAAGCCAAAACGAGCGAAAAAAAATGTTTAATGTAAATCTTGGCTCAGAACATTTTCAAAGCTATAGGCGTGTACAACACGTCATTGTCTTTAATAATACATCGTAGATAATACGGTCACTACTGGGAGCCTCATAGAGGGTAGTTATCAGTGAGAAGACTACACACCAGTTCGTGCCCAGCTACTAGAGGCTAGGTTGAGGTGTGATACCCGTGTCGTCTCATCCTTACTGCTTCCACACTTCTAGGCATAGCACGAGCAAACTACATTCAACAAGACGGCCCCCTTAACGGCAAGGGTGTACATTGTGTTTAGTTTGGAAGTGTCTCAGTGAGAGTCTCGGAGATGGCCACGACAGTGTAAAAAATATTAAGAATTATTTACAGAGGGGATGATCGACTCACTGGCCATATGTATACCATTACCAATTAGCCGTAAGTTATTCGTGTATCTTATAAAAAGATAAACGTTGGGCTCGAATTCGGAAGGACTTGGACTCGATTCCCGGGGGCAATGCGGCGACCTAGGCTGGGATAGTTAACTGTTGCATCAACATTCATGTGCAGTATTTGGTCTGTGACCAGCAAATATGATCCATTGTATGGGTAAAATATTAAGTCTTAGTAATAATACTCATTTTATTCTTTACTACTTGAAGAACATAGAAAATGGGCCAATGTATTGTTAAAAAAAGTGTTTAAATATTTAAGCACTAGATTTTCCTTATTAATACACTACAAAAGGAAATAAATAATTTTTCCTGTAAGTTTACTCCCCTTTTAAATAACTGGCGAAGATATAACTCAAAATATTATAATTCATTTTTCATTAAAAATTTGTTTTAAACTCCTTGATAGTGAAATATACTAACCTTTAATTTTATTTGTTCAGCATAATTTTTTCATTCATAACTTCGAAATTTTATAAATACTGTTTCGACATATTTGTTTTTACTGCACGCCACTGTTACATGAACTATTTTTGAAGTATTTATGCTTTTCGTAGATAAACACATTATGTGCCCTCTGGAAGCTCTCCAGCTAAAGCCTTGTCGTTCATAGCAAACAATGAGTACATGGACACTTCCCAAACGTGTTTGTTGCGTTGAAATTCCTGACTCCCCCAGTTTCAGGGTCAGTAGTAAAACAAGGTTTTCTAAGTTGAAACTCATATAAACATATTTGAACTGTCAACGTTGTCCCAAGTGCGTTTGAGAGAATTGCCAATAAAGGTCACTGAAAATTACTTACTTAATGAAAATTACACCGATTCATATTAAAAAAAGTTGTTTAGTTTTGCCTTACTTTCTTTTAATCTGATTGTTTGTATGTATTTACATTCAACAGTTTTAAATGAAAGTAAGTATACTTTCAGATTTATTTATATTAATTCAAGTGTTTGTAAAATATTTCAACAAGTATGCAAGCTTAATTTATTAAAAAAAAAAAAGCAGTGTGTGCTTGGAACAAGATTACTGTCCCTATAACACTGCCATATAAGCCAAAATGTTCCAAAACCACTATTTCTGTTTCTGAAGCCTTCATTTTCAAGTTTCACGGAGCGAGGGAGCCAAAATGTTGTTCGCTTGCACTTGAAAAATGTCTACGACCGGCCCTGATTGCGAACATGTCGCGACACCTGGATACACCTAACGCACCATCTGTTCTGCTGCACATATTCTTGTTAGGTAGCACAGCTGTCTACACAGAAAGGGAGGCAAGGTAAAGTCGACAGCGAGATCGTTACAGGCTGTACGGAAAGTAATGTGTCGTGTCTACTCAGGAACCACAGATCCAATGAGGGCATAGCCTATCACGATGCCTAGAGAAACCTAGTAGCACGATCAAACTGCCAACTGCCGATGACATTTCACACGGTCTATCAAGTAGTATAGTTGCCTACACAAAAACAAATGTAAAACTTTGTGCATGAATTTTGTTATGCTCTTCTGGCCACTTCCACAAGCCCAGCAAAGCCCGACTCTAAAGTCATACATCACGTATTACGCCGAGTTTCAGGAGTGATAGCCTCCCGCCATCTTGTTTCTGTGGATCCGTCACCACAGCAGGTCGGCATACTCACTACCATACCACTAGTTATATCAACTAATGCTACTGACAACACAACAAGCACTTACCAGGTAGATAGTGAGGAGAGAAGTGATCAAGCTCTATGTCTCCAGGTACTGCACGCATGGCTGCAGACTCCTCTCCTCTGCCCTGCTCCACTCACCCCCAGGACCACCCTAAACACACACAAACACTTCCTGTCTTCATCTCCACACACTAACCACATACAAGTCAATAGTCACAATTCTACGACAATACTACCCCTTCATATAATGCTTGCCATATAGTTCTCGATCCTGCCTGTCATGTGTATCAGTGAAGTGTCCTCGCTCTCGAAGTACTGGTAGTTTATTATTGCATATTGTAGTTACATTCCCCACTGACCTACACTGTCAACAAAATGTTTCCATACATGCACAAAGAAAGTGGTAATAGCTAGAGGTGAGACTGGTGTCGTAGGCAACTACACGCAGACATGCATGGCGACTCTTGCTGTAGTGGTTGTATGCAGCCATGTGTTATCATGCAGAAGACTTCTCCTGACTAGACCTCGTTACAAGGACAGTATACTTACACCAGTCAACTAGCTTCAAATGTTTGGGCTACCAGGGGGCCGATTAAATATAACCACTTGCGTTTTGCACCGACGCAGCGCAACACAAGGAAAAACTGCTCTGCACCTGCACCTCGAGTCGTAGTTGGAATTAAATGTACTCGAAAACGCAAGACGCAAGGGGCGGAGCCTGTTTTGGCTCGACGCAACTGCCTCCCCTCTCCAACTTACAGAAGCCAATCAGAAAATTTGTAACATCATTCTCACTGCCACTTGGATGGCAGTTTTGCTGTCCGCCAACCCGCGATCTTGAAATGCCAGATGGTTGCACCGTGCTGGGATATGCAAACGATGGGCTCATACACGTCTCAGGTGGGTCCAGAGCAACATTACAGAGAGAAACGGCAGATATTCTACCCCGAGTTGAAGACTGGGCAAGCAGAGCGAAATTAACCTTTTCTACACAGAAGAACAAGTGTATGCTACTAAATGGCAATTTTCAATGTTCTCCAGTGGTGCGATTTGCAGGAGGGCCTGTCCAACATGTATCCCAGCACAAGTACTTGGAAGTCATCCTGGATGATGGGCTTCATGCCGCATACAGATTATGTCAGTAATAAAGCTGTTGAGACTTTGAGTCGGCTAAGATCTATTGGAACTACAGGATGGGGCTTAAACTTTAGGACATTAAAAACAATCTATCACAGTGTCTTTGAGGGCATTATCACCTATGGCTCAGTCATATAGTATCACAGAGCAGAGTTGGTGGCAGCGAGAAGGAAGCTCACCAGTGCTCAGAGGTCGACACTGTTAAGTATCACAAAGGCATATGTCTCAACATCGAATGATGCGTTGTCTGTCCTGGCGGGAGTGCTGCCTGTGGATCTGCTGGTCAGAGAAAGAGGATTATTGGCCGAACAACACCGACGGCAAAGAAGGACGACATCATCGTTAGATAAGAAAATGGCTAGAGAACAAACCTTGCTAAGGTGGCAGTCAACTTGGGAAACTTCAGAAAAGGGGAGAATTACATTAGATCTTTTTCCTGAAGTGGAAGACAGGATGAAGCGAAACTGGATAACAGTAAACCACTACAGTGCACAACTCATGACAGGACATGGCAACTTCAAGGCTAAGTTGTACAGCATGAAATTGGTGGATTCATCTTTGTGTGATGTTTGTGGGACAGACGACACGATGGAGCACGTAGTACTGGAATGTCCCACGACCGAAGATATCAGAGAGGAATTCAGGGCACAACTACAAGACTACGGGATAGTAAATGTAGACCTGAAAGCTATACTGGCAAACAGAGAAATTTTTGAGAAGTGGAACAGCTTTACTACACAGATTGGAAAACGACTCGAAGATTTCGACCATTGGCTAAGGCAACTGGGGCAGGAGTAAAAGGTAGTAAATGTGCTAGAAAGATTAGGTTCATATGACCCATAAGGTGCCGCCTGGGTTACGGCCTGATTAAAACTGGGTCTAGGCGATTACTGATTGGCGAGGAGGGCAAGTTTTAAATGGAATACCGTCAGAAAGCCGTGTTTAGTAATTATGCTAGTACAGGCACAAAGTCATCAAGAGGAGTCGCAAGAAAAGAAGAGGATATGTACCGTGCATTAATTCGCTCGTCCGAGTACAGTTTCAATGCGGGTGGAAGGAGGGCGTGCTGGCCTTCGGGCATAAAATTTGTCCAACAACCAGCGATCATTCATGCACATATAGCTTCCAAGTGGCAGTGAACAATTTCTCGTGCTAAAAGTAATGTTCTGGTTAGATTTTTTCTTACCCTTAAATTATGTAGCCTTATCGTGCTTATACAAGGATGTAAGAAGTGTAGGTTCATATTAAGTTACAAAGGAAATTTGTCACAAAGTTTTCAATACAAGCGTATATGTTGTAGCTGTGTTTTGAAGTGTGAAAAACAAATTTCCTTATGTCATTCTATATTTCAGTCTAGTGGATGCGTGTGTTCGTTTCTGACTAATTACATTGTTCGTAAATAATTAAGCGCTTTATTTACGGATAGCAGCATTTAGGTAACACGAGTGAAATACATCAAAGTGGTTTTTGCCAAAATACAGTCTGTAACAAGCTTTCATATAATTTATGTTACAAACTGAAAATGAGGGCCTAAAGTGATAGTCGAGTGACGCGATTAGAACAAAAATGATGTGTATGTTTTATATTTGTACTGGTATTAATTTCAGTGATCTAGTTTGGAAATTCACGTAAGTTTTGTAACTCATGTGGCAAGGTATTTGGACTTTTTTAGTGCACTGCCTAATAGACTATAGGCATGGATTTCGTCTTTCAACCAGTCGTAAGTCATCAAATCGTGATACGTTGATTATTTCTAAATAATTCAGTGCCACTGTGTAGTGAATACGCGTGGCTATCGTAAAAGAACACATCAGCCCTAGATGATTGCAACCCAAGGTAGGCTTAGGTGTAATTTGTGTATACAGAAACAACAGTCTCAAGAAAGACTGTAAACTAAAACTTTAGTCCTCCCATTTTATGACATAAAGAGAATCCCAACCGAATCACTTTAAAATAAAGCACTATAATGTAGAAACTAAACATGCTGGCGAGAAATGTGATGTTGACATACCCCACTCAAGCAAGGACAATAGAGAGGTAATTTCACTGTACCTTGCAATTAGCGGAACAATGTACTTGCCAAACAATTTCGCTATTTATTTTCATCATTTGCATAAGTGGTTTTAAGAATACAAATAACCTCGTCCCACCTCAGTGGCACAACTCTATTTTCTCCCAGTCTCGTCTGTCACAGGAAATTGCCCTCAAAACATATTCCGCAAAAAAAAAAAAAAAGTCTCATGAATTCTTATCAATTTTTAATTACTTTTTTAGTTAAAAGATTTTCAGTTTTGCACATTTACTGTATTTCGTAACTAAAAGAAAATGTGGGCACGAAATATAAATAATTAACATCCATAACACAAGATACAGAAAAATATATACAACTTGTATGTTAATTCGCTTTCACACACGAAATTTGACCAATGCGCATGCGCGAAAGGCGTGGATGGACCTGCGTCGAGCCATTTGCTGAATGCATATTTTCAGGCACTTTGCACCTGTCACGTGACCACTTGCACCTGTGTGTGTATTTAATACCAAAGCAATGCAATGTAAGTGCAATTTCTGCGCTGCACCTCACAAGAGATATTCAATCAACCCCCCAACCCTCCTTTCATACACCATCCTGGCCCAGAGGAGCGTGGTGGCGGTGAGGTCGAGGGATCTGGTACTTGGATCGTTTAAGTGTGTGTAAGAGGAAGTAAGTTTTCTGGGAAGTTCGGCACATCAGAGAAACATTGGGAAGTGGATGCCCCCTCAGTAAGCTGAAAACTCAGGTGAATGTGAGTTGCAGGTTGCAGAAGATACTGAGGTGTTAACTGCGCTCCGAAGATACTGGGGTGTTAACTGTGCTCCTGACCTGCCTGCCTGCCTTGTTGACACTACGAACCGCAATGGGGCGGTGATGCGATTATATAGCATCTTTCACTCAAATCTATCTCCACCTCCACTTGTGTCGGGACTGGAAATGCAGGGGTATGGCATGGCGATTAATGGAGTGAGGCGAAGACCAGGCAAGTGGTGGACCCCTGGTGCACAAGGAAAACATCCACAGTGGGGTTCCTTAGGCTAACGTCCAGAAATTGGTACAGGTGTTCCAGGATTGCTGTGCAACCTACTAATAGATTGCACATCCCAACTGAGGTATGCAATGGTGGCATGCAGTGCAGATCTCGAGTACTGTTGATGGACACCAACTCTGGTGAAAACTCAGAGGCATAGTATTTTGCAGGTAATCAGGGGATCAGCATGAAACCCCCAGTCTTGTTCTGAGCCGATTGCAGATCGGACTCTGAGTGGTGGTGGTTGAAACTTCTGCTTGGAAGTAGATCTGAGGGTGAGTCCCTGAACACTAGTGTGGTCTGCCTAGAAATAGGACCCACTCACAAAGCTCTTTTGTAGAGGTAGGATAGACCTCGCCCTCAGCAAGGTGGTCCCTGTGGCTAACCCTTAGATGTTTACTGCACTGTGAGATGGTTTATACTATCCACAGTGATTGGAAGGAAAATATTTTCTTCTGGAAAGGGTATACAGGTACCTTTGTCAGCTTTATGCTTATGGCTAAACAACTATGGTGAGCCCTGATTGTGTGTATGTGATTGAATGTTGAGGATTGACAACTCTCTCAGCATAAAGGACAGCAAGGAGTCTCCCGGTATATCCTCAGCCATACACCGGGAGCAAAGATGCCAATCACATACTTTTTCAAACTTTTTCGCTCCCCTGAACGACACCACCACATATTGCAACAAATTCCACTCCTGGGACATCCTAACCTGCGTCGACTGTATTTTTTGTTGTTTCATCTACCTCTACATATATTACACCCTTTTACAGATGTTCACTCAGTGCACTCCATCCCACTTCTCCATCACCATCCTGTACATACTTACCAGTCTTCCCACCCTTCTCTTGTCTTTCAGTGTGTTCCATCCCATGTCCCTCATCATCACTGACTACCTGAAATTACCTTCATATTCTCCCATCTGTCCCTGCCTTCTCCACTTACCCTTTACCCATCTGGCAGCCCTTCCTTGATCTCTCTTTAGTTCCTTTGCCGCTGCCTCAATGTGCAGGTCCCACTCTGCTGCAGCATATTCAAGAACAGACCATATAATGGTGTTGAGTTGGTTCCCCTTAATATCCGGCCCAGCATACCCAGCACTATCCTACCCTTCAATGTCTCTTTCTGAACCTGGCTCCTCCAAATAAGGTTCTGGTCAGGGCATAAAAGTGAGGCTTTGAGGATGAAGTGAGGTCAATATGAAGCAGAAGCAAAATGCAACCATCAAGATAACCTGCAATCCAACGCCAACATCCGCCATATTTCCCACATGCAAATTGTTTCTCCATTAACATTACAAAGCACGACACTGCAAAAAAATAATAATTATCGACGATGCCACAAAAATTCAACCGATGGACGGCAGTGAACCGCAACATGACGTACCACCATATTGTCTCATACACAACTGCTTCTTCTGCTTCCTGCACAGTATTGCCAACTCTGGCACCTAGTTAACAGTTTACTACATGCACCAGGCTCGTATGTGGGAAATACAAACACTGAGGTCCAAAGTCATAAAACTAATAGTACATACACAAGCCTGTAAGATTTTTAAATGTTTGTTGCAATGGGAGTTTAAAGTTAGAATTTAGTGGTATGTGGACATATGCCATTGCTCATATTTTGTTGATAAAACCTGTGTTGAATGACAAAATACGAAATCGAACAACAAACAAATATAAAATACAAAAAGAAAAAATAAAAAAAGTAATCCCAGAGAAATTCTATTCCTTCAACTAGGGGGACTTACACATACTAATGGCCTTTATCAGAATAGGTCCTGCATATTCCACCTCTGTCCTAGCAAAGGGTTTTAACTGTTGAACTCTCATGGCAGGCATATTACCCAAGAGATGTGTGCAGGGTGATGGCCTTGCTCTCCAGCAGCGTACACAGTGGCCCAGTCTCCGTGAGATGGGCGGCTGCTTATCCGACAAGATCCAAAATTTCTCCCTCCACAGAGATCGCAAAGTGTGAACACCAGGGTGCTGATTCCTTTCATGATAGTGACTAATAATGTCTGTCAACACATGGGACTTTGGGAGCAGCACTGGATGCTTTTGAGTGAAGGGGAGGTTAGAATGCTGGAGTCTACCAGCCACCCTTAACAGACCAGCAGAATCAAGAAATGGAACCAGTTTTCGAAGCTGGGGGCCCAAACATTGACCATTTCACACAGATGCAAGCTCATCCCTGAATGAAACAGACTGCATGTTTAAAATCAACATATCGAGGGACTTGTCTAACACGCTGGAAGTCAAGAGACCCGTTAGACGAGTTGCACAAGGGTTGAGGCAATTCTGGATGAAATGCAGCACTATTTATTGACATTACTCTTAAAAGCTTCGTCAAGCTGCTAAAACGAGCAAGTTGCCTCTCAAAATGGTCAGAAGACACTAATGTTCCCAAAACTTTAAAATTGTACTCCAACAGAGCTGGGTAATCAATCACAGCCTGAGAGCTGGATGGCCACTGATGAGATGGTTCACGTAACCAGGAAGGACCAATCCACCACAAGGGATGTCCAACTAGCTGAGAGGGCAACAAGCCACGAGAAGCACAATCAGCAGGATTGGACTCTGAAGGTACGTGCTTCCACCAAGCTGGCTTGGTGACCTCCTGAATCTCACTCACCCTGTTTGCAACAAAGGTCTTCATAAGATGCTGAGAGCAGTTTACCCAACATAGAACTATTTGTGAATCGGTCCAATCATTGATGGATTACAAAATGATAACAGAGGAAAATAACTTTGCCAAATGATGAAGCAGCCTTGCCAACAACCAAGCCCCACAAAGCTCCAACCGTGGGAGGGACTGGACCTTGACTGGAGAGACCTTTAATTTTCCTGGAACCAAAGTGTGGTGACTTAATTCTGTGTGTTAATAAGATGTAAATAGACCACCACAGTGTAACCAGTCTCGGAACTGTCAGAGAACCCGTGTAACTGGTATGAAGAACCAACAGGGCCAATGACCTGTCTGGAAACAACTAATGCTATATGTGGTAGCTCACAGTTAAATTGTGTCCACCTTCGGACACATTACAAGGATGTTCGGAATCCCAATCCAATTTCACTACCAGAGTGTCTGAATGAGATGCTTCGAAAATATGGCAAGAGGAAACAGCCACCCAAGAGGATCGAATATCTTGTCGATATCTGACAAGATGTTCCTTTTGGTAGCCTCTTTATGACTAGGTCTTATCTTGTACGAGAAGCAATAAACAGTAGGGTTCCACTGCAACCCGAGCACCTTCACTACCTAACTGTCTTGATCCAACGATAGGGCTTCTGGAGCTTCTACGTCTGCCTCCGGGAGCCAATCAAGTAAGACTGGATTAATGCTGACGAATTTTCGCAATTTGAGTCCACCAGCAGCCAGTAGTGAAAGAAACTCCCTTTGAAGGACCAATGCAGATTCAACAGACTCAGTGCCAGTGACCACATCATCAACATAGACATCAGACTTCAACACCTTAGCTACAACATGAAATTGCTCCTGTTCATCCTCAGCCAACTGCTGAAGGTACAGAGCGACAAATATGGAGCAGAGGAGACACCATAAGTAACTGTCTTCAAGAGATAATCTTCCACCACATCACTCACTGAACAGCCAAACAATGTGCTGAAGATCCTGATGACTGCGACATACTATCTGCCGATACATCTGCTTAACGTCGGCTGTGAAAACAATCACACACAGCCTGACCTTTAATAAAACATCAATAACCTCCTGCTGCAGCCTGGGTCCAGTCAGCTGAGTATCATTGAGACACACCCCTGTTGAGCTTTTAGAAGAAGCACCAAACACAACACGAAGCTTGGTTGTTGTGCTCTCTGATTTAGTTACACAATGACGTGGAATGTAGTAGGAAGGCGAGGATGACAGTTCTGATGCAAGCACTTTTTCAATGTGTCCCTCTGCAAGGTAATCCCACATGAAATATTATTATCTCTGTTTAAGGGTCACATCCCTTTCAAAACGCAGCTCCAGACGAAGCAGCCGATTCACTGCCTGTGGCCGAGACGTACCTAGCTCTGGTACCAACACACGAAAAGGTAGCGACACAATGTACCTACCAGTTGCCTCTCGACTGTGAGTCTCTAAGAAAAGTTTTTCACACTGAACCTCTTCTACCGATTTGTTGTTTCTGGTGGGAACTCCTCAATCTCCCAAAATCGCTTCACGACTTCCTCCAGGGGGCTCACTGACAACAGAGAAATACAATAAGAGTCTGAAGACGGTGCAGGGGTTTCAGCTTCTCCCCTGCCCATCATGATCCCACCAAAGAGGGAGTCGAGAACCATAGGAGAGCCTATGATTTTACCTTCAGTCAGGAAATGAGGTACAAGATCAGCCCCTACAAGAATGTCAACAGACAGGGGAACATCAAACTCAGGATCAGTTAGTATCAGGTGAGCCACAGAATGATGCACCTCACTGGACAGTTGAACACCTGGAAGCTTACTTGTTATATGTGGGATCACAAACACATCAACTGCGAACTGCAAATCAGGAGTTCCACAAGGGGTCACAATGACAGAAGCAAATGACCTTGCCACACTGACCACAGCATTTGATAACCCTTGTATGTGAATGAACCAACCCAAACTTTTGGCAGCAGTGCTTCGAGATGAATCTAGCCAGGCTGGCTGTGTACAGGAGGGCTCTAACAAGAGGTGTGCCCTTGGAATATATCACATGTACCTGGGCTGTGGACAAGGGCACAACTGGAGAGGCACTCGACAATACTGGAGTGACCACAGATGGAGAGGGAAGACGAGTGTCGGTGGAACAAAAAGAGCCAGACTCTGGCTGCAACAACGGACTACCCTTCTCTGCTGTGTCAGATTCAAAATGGATTAATGTGTGATGGCGGACACCACAATGACGACACAATGACGACAGACAGTTCTTGGAACGATGTGATTGATAAAGGCAGTTTAAACACAACCTGCGTTCCTTGACAATGTAATATCGTTGTCTAGGAGTTCGGCCACCGAAGTCTGAGCACTTGGAGCACTTCATATGCACCCTCACAGACATTTAACTTTGTCGAAGCTCACCAAACACTTGGATGACTGCTTGTGGGACTCGCTACGAGGCTGTCTCCAAAGGGGCACTGTACGTGGAGGTTTGTGCTTCGCAGTGTAAGCCCCAACAATTTTGCTGGCTGCCGAACTTACAGTCTCATGGGCACGACAATGTCTACCAAGGAAGGAGACGAATTCTGCCAGAGAGGGTAACTCACGACCAAGTGTGAGCTCCCACTGTGTCTTGAACTGGGCATCTAAACACTTGCACAGGATTGGAAGCAACATTAAATCCCTCTGATCTACTTTAACATCAAGAGCCTTAAGAGCGGAAACATTCTCTGTAATGATGCACAGCAACCGACGCAATAAAGTGGGGGTGTTGGATGATGCTGATGGAGCATGAAGCAATGCCTCTACATGAACATTAACAATTAGTCGCTTGTTCTCATACCTCTCCACCAACAGATCCCAAGCAACCTTAAAGATAGCCTCAGACATGGTTAATGCCTGGATCATAGGAAGAGGTTCCCCCTGAAGTGCACCCTTCAAATATGCCAGTTTCTCAACTACTGATAAATCAGCATTCTCAGACACCAAAGTGGTAAATAAATTACAAAAGTTATGCCATTGCCTACAATCGCCCTCAAAGTTGGGTAGAGTTATCTTAGGTAAGGTTACCTCAGATTGGTGGGTCTTAGAACTAGCAATGGGTAAAACATGGCCTTTTGACTCCTCTGTGAGGGCAACTACCATCTCCATGACATAGAAATACTTCTCTTCGAATTCTGCCAAGCGCCCCGCATGCTCCTGAGCATTCACATCTGGCAACTTTATCCACTGCTAACTGCACGGCAACGAAATCAGTATCAAAATTATCTCTTACCTTTGACAAATCACAGGTGATAACAAGAAACAAATTACGTTTGGATGTCTCCTTCATAACGACCTGAGCCAGATCATGGACACGCTTAAGACGACTCTCTGCCAGATGAAGCCGTAACAAGGCTGCTTCTGCTTCAGCCATTTTTGACATGACAACAAGGAATCACAATACAAACCCAAAGAAACAAAGACAACCTAGCACCAGACACTAGAAACAAAGTTACTGACAGAAACATAACCAAAGGTTTTCATGCAAAAAATCTACAGTAGGACAGGTACAAAAGGGTTAGGTTAATCAAGAAAGTTTACAATCAAATGCGACACAACGTTAAGGCCAAACATGAGCCAAATAAGTAAATTAATACAATTCAAACTATAGAACGAAGCCGATGAATAATAATTGCCAACACACGTGGCACAGATATAAATTTCTGAAAATGGAATGAAAGTCAAATCACAAGAGAAACCCCAAAAATAAAACAATGGCGCAAGTGAAAACACGTGCACAAAAAGGACTAAAACCAAAATACGTGCACACAAAAAGCTGAATCGAGAACACGTGCACACAAAGGACTTGAGCGATAACACATTCACACAAAGAAAAACTATGTTCACATCCAAGATAATCTTCTTGGCAGAAAAACATGATTTATAGTAGCACGAAGCACACGGACACCAAAACACAGCACTACGAACGAGTCTGTTCTGTGTCCAAGTACCGTAGCCCGACTTCAACACGTCACAAAATAAAAAAAAAAACCACAATCCGACCCGGAGGACCAAATAATGTTTCTCCATAAACATTACAAAGCACGACACGACAAAATACTAACAATAATCGACAATGCCACAAAAATGCAACCAATGGACGGCAGCGAACCGCAACATGACTCACCGCCATTGTTTCGGCCTCAGAACATTTTTTGTTGACATTTAAAATTCCCGTTCCAATCTAGGCAACATAGCAACACTGTCTCAGCAGCGCTTCTCTCGAGTGGGGCTACCCGAAACTACAAGACCATTTTGTCTTTTGTTCTCATATCTGTAAGTCTCGTCGCATCTCATTCCAAATGAGCCAAGTTAATACATTCCATACCAATTGCTCGAATAAACATTTGGTCCACCAGGCCTGATCCGCACCAGTATTTATCGCCGTTTGTTTGTCGCTTCGTCTTCGCAACTGTTCGCGGTTACGAATCTTTTGCAGCTACCACACTTCTCGTGCCGAGCATTGCCATCATTACATTCAAGGCTTGTGTTATGTGACCTTGGCTTCACGTCTTATGGTACCGCCTATTTCAGGAGATATTGTTCCGCATGGCCCAGCATTTTGTGCGTGTGTGTTTAGAGAAATCACGGGAAGTGTTTTTGAGGATTTCGGTGCAAGACTTCAGTTCCCACCACTCAACGGGCGTTAGTGTGACTCCGGTAGCCTATTGACAAGCAGTCACTGCTCTCAGTGTATTTTTGGATATTGTGTCAACATCAACAAGGGCGACATTAAAGCAGCAACATAGCGAATGCGACTGGCTGAGGGATGCTGCAAGCGCGCATACGACCTTTCAAAGATTGTCAACATAGACACTTCAAAAAAACATTCGTTCCGTGCGACTGTGCGAGATTTGCCAGAAGTTATACAAAACTCCGAAACCGATTACATAGTTTTAGAAAGTGCCGCTGGTAATATCGCGGATTTTGACTTTACGGTGCACGCGTCCCGCATGGTAACATTTGAAGAACTATATTATAATATCATGGCCAAGGTAGAATCTTTGGACACCAAATTGGAAACCCTTAAGGTGACCACAAAGGTACATGTATACCTTCCAAAGATTTTGCTACCGCAGTTCTATGGAAATGTGTAGGAATGTGTAGACTACTCAAATTTGTTTCGGTCCCTCGTAGCAGATCACCCAGACCTCACTCCAGTCGAAAGGTTGTCGTATTTTAAGTCGTCCGTTAATAGTGAGCCTTTAAGCATGATTCAATCACTGACACTAACCAATGCTAAATTTGAAGTAGCATGGAAGTTGCTCTCTGATAGGTACTCCAACAAAAGGGCTAATTGTGTCACTGCACGTTGAAGCACTGTTGAAAGCACCCACTGTGTCATCTGAATCTCCCACCTCACTGTGCCAGATGCTGACTGTAATCACAGAGAACCTGGATACGCTAGAAGTTTTAGAAGTTCCTGTGCAACGCTGGGACCTGATTTTATTACCTATTTTGTGCAGGAAACTAGATGCTCACTTACAGACATATTGGGAGATGGCTGCAATAAGTAACGAACTTCCAACCCTTGAATTGTTTTTACAATTTTTCGGAAAAGCATTGTCGTGCTCTGGAAGCAGTTGCCTCACGCTTTGAGCCTATTCTGCCTCGGACAATGTCTGCACACCTCCCGGCATGTCGCAAACAGGGCAAAGGGTACAATTCATCAAATGTATTTATGGTAAAATCCACACAGTGCAGCATATGCAGTGAGTCACATGTGTTCTATAATGCCCACAGTTTCTGCAGAAGCCACACAAGGATCGGTTTACACTTGTCAAGGAACTTAAGTTGTGTTTGAACTGTTTACAGCTGTCGCATCACTGCAAGTACTGCCATTCAACAGTTTCATGTAGATACCACAATTCACGACACCACTCCTTGTTGCACTTTTCAGAACCACATTCTCAAGATGGCAGCATTGCTGATCGATCAAAGCCACCTGCAGAGACATCAGAAAGCAGCACCAATGAGGACACTGTTGGTCCCACAATGACCTTGTGTTCTTCATTCTCACACACATCCAACACGGTATTAGTTATGTTGTCAACAGCGCTTGTGTATGTGCAGGATGGATCTTGCTCTTTTCAAACTGTTAGGGTTCTGCTTAATTCTGGGAGTCAAACCAACTTCATCTCGGAGAACTACATGTCTTGCATGGGTATTGTTCGTAGGAAGAGGGCACAGTAACATCAGGGGCTCTCTCCAGCACCACTGCGCTGAGTTTTTTCCATGTCTGTTGAAGGGAAGCAAGGTTAAAGGACTATCAGGCACTCCTATAGCCCTATACACAATTTTCGGCTGGATAGTGATGGGAAAGGTTAATCATAGCTCACATGGTGTGCAGTCACCTTTGTTGCTCCTAGTGTCAGTCCGTCCCTGGATACTGTTGTGAAGTTTTTTCGGAAACTTGAAAAACTACACAAGGCCAGTGTAGTGCCACCACATGCAGATTATCTGCTCTGTGAAAGGCTGGTTGCAGAAGGACATGCTCGTGATCAACAGGGTCGTTACAGCATAGCTCTCCCCTTCAGAACTCCTGACCCTGATTTGGGAGATTCGTACTCCATTACACTCTGATGTTTTCATTCACTTGAACATCGTTTGAAGAGGCAACCAGAGCTCAAGGCAGGGTATGTAGCATTTATGCCGGACTATATGACCTCTGGTCATATGAGTCATGTTGATAACTCAGATAATATGGCTGGCAGCCGTTCATATTTCATTCCTCATCTTTGTGTTCAAAAGGTTGACAGTACCACAACCAAACTTTGTGTGGTTTTGGATGTGTCTGTTAAGGCCAGCTTTAGTTTGTCCCTGAATTACACACTGTTGACTGGACAGAAACTTCAAAGAAACATAGTGGTTGTATTGCAGTTCCAGACCCCATCAATTGTATTTACAGGAGATATAAAACAGATGTACCGTCAAGTAATGATCTCTAGTGAGCATAGAGATTATCAGCGCAATCTGTGGAGGTAGTCTGAGGATCATCCTCTAGTAGTATATCGTCTTAATACTGTCGCATATGGTGTCAGTTCAGCCCCATTTCTCGCTATCCGGACACTGCATCAGCTAGCAAAAGATTATGAGATCTACACAAGTGCTGCAAAGGTCTTATTGTCTGACACCTATGTTGATGATGTGGTCACTGGGACAAATGACAGCTTCTGCTGTGAAGCTCAGATGGGATCTACAAGAAGTTAGTCTCAAAAGTGTATTTCAGCTTCGCAAGTTCACAAGCAACTGCCCTGCCGTACTTGAAGGCCTGGCCTCAGATGACATGCAATACCCCTGCACAGGTTTCTCATTTTACGAAGACTAGTATGTCAAGGTTCTGGGGCTGAAATGGAATCCTACCTCTGACACCTTCACCTACGACATCCAATCTCAACCTCTGGTTCCGACCAAATGTGGGATTCTGTCGGACATAGCCTGCATCATTGATCCCCTGGGATGGTTGATGTCACAGACCCTCCTAGCCAAAAGCTTAATACAATGCCTATGGCTAGCGAACGTACATTTGAAATACCCAGCTCCACATGACGTTGCCGAATGAGAGACTATTCGAAAGGAGCTGGTAGTCTGTTGCACCATAACCATTCCTCGTTATATCACCAAGAATAGTGCAGACTCAAGTTTTGAACTGCATGGGTTCTGTGACAGTTCCGAGAAGGGATATGCTGCAGTTGTTTATCTTCATCGACTGTATAGCTCAGGGGTTGTCACTATTCATCTGCTGTTAGCCAAGGCCAAGGTGTCTCCTATCAAAGGGTAACACTTCCACGAATTCAGCTTTAAGCTGCTGTACTCCTTGCTCGTGGTCTACAGTTGGTGTTGGACTGGTATTCGTCTACTTTAGCCTTGGGTAGCATATATACTTGGACTGATTCCTCCATTGCATTGTCTTGGATTAAAGCACCTTCACATACATTGAAGACCTTTGTCGCCAACCGTGTTAGTGAAATACAGAGCTGTACTGCATTCAGTTCATGGCATCATATACCTAGTGACCAACATCCAGCAGATTGCGCCTCTCGTGGTCTTATGCCTGCACAGTTGTTGGTCACCCTTTGTGGTGGTCCGGGCCTAAATGGCTGTGTCAAGACAAGGAGCATTGGCCACAGTTCAAACTTCAAGATTTGGGCACCACTTGCAATAAAGAGCATCGAACTGTTGTGCTGTAGATATATGTGGAACAGTCGCCATTCATTAACCTTCTTGAAAAATTGTCGACACTAAGCAAGGTTCAGTGAATAGATGCAAGGTGCCATAGATTTGTGTAAGCTACCCGCCCATGTGTTCAGGCAGCCACAGGTCCAATCCAACCAGAGGAAATGCAACAAGCCCTGAATATCTTGATCAAAACGTCACAAATGGAGTTTACTGAAGAATGTCCCCGAATTGCTAAATATCAACCATGTTCTCCAGCCATCAAAAAACTAACATCCTTTTTAGACTCGGAAGGCGACTGCAAGAAGCAAATTTGCAGCTCGAGGAAAAACATTAGAGTCTTCTGCCAAAAAATTGCCATCTTGCAGTGCTGTTGATTGACTGACTTCACCTACAGTTTCTGCACCCCGGTACTCAACTACTGCAGTCTTTGCTTCAAAGAGATATCTGCGTGATAGGTGCCAGAAACCTCATTCGTAACCAGCTTCGCAAGTGCATGAGCTGCTTCGAACTCATCCAAAACCCATTACACCGATCAGGGGCAGCCTTCCCGCTGACCCGAGTACGCCAAGCCAAGCCTTTTTTGAATACCTGAGTTGATTATGGAGGTCCATTCTCGATCATCATGGCTAAACTCAGCAAACATCGTGTGCTGCAGGCATACATATGTCTTTTAGAGTGCTTTTCGACCAAGGTAATTCACTTGGAGCTAGTTTCGAACTTGTCCACAGAAGTCTTACTTGCAGCCATTCAAAGATTCGTCGCTCGCCGCGGACATTGTGCTAATATGTCTAGCGACTGTGGCACCAACTTTGTGGGAGCTGGACATCAGCTAAACCAAGTGCAAAAATTCCTGTTTGAGAATGACACGCACAGATGGATCGTGGACAGCTTAGCAGGACATAACGTTACCTGGCATTTCAACCCACCAGCAGCACCTTATTTCGGAGTCTGTGGGAGGCTGAGATTAAGACAGTCAAATCTGTTCTGAAAAGAGTAATGGGGACTCAATTGCTGACTTATGAAGAGCTCAGTACTGTGTTGACCCAGATCGAAGCCACGCTAAATTCCAGACCACTGTGTCCACTGTCAAATGATAATGAAGGGTTTATCAGCCTTGACTCCTAGCCACTTCCTCACCATGGGTCCACCCCAAGTATTACCTCAACTGGATGTGTTGTCAATTCCAGTAAACCGGTTAACTAGATGGTCACTTCTACAACAAATACACCAGTCTTTCTGGAAACAGTGGCATGCAGAATGCCTACATCAGTTTCAGCCCAAGGCTAAGTGAAATCATGAAACAGTCAATCTATCTGAAGGGAGTTAAGTTCTGATCAAAGACCTACACTTGCCACCCTTGCGATGGAAGCTTGGAAGAGTGGTGAAGACCTACCCTAGGGCAGATGATGTTGTGGGTGTCGCTGAAATCCGCACCCAGAAAGGTACTCTCACCAGGCCAGTGGTGAAACTGTGCCCACTCCCCATCGATTAGTTCACGAGAACTGTTGTACGCAACTTGTATATAGAACTATGGTACGTGTTTTATGTGTGGTACACATTATGTTGTGTAAAACTGTACTTCTGTGTTGGTAATGTTGAAGTGTGATCACATAAAAGTGGGCAGGATGTTACAGCCTCAGAAAATTTTTTGTTGACATTTAAATTTCCTGCTCCAATCTCGGCAACATGGCAACACTGTCTCAGCAGTGCTTCTCTCAAGTGGCACTACCCGCAACTACAAGACAGTTTCGTCTTTTGTTCTCGTGTCGGTAAGTCGCATCGCAGCTCATTCCAAATGAGCTAAGTTAATACATCCCATATCAACTGCTTGAATAAACAACCATATTGTCTCGTACACAACTGCTTCTTCTGCTTCCTGCGCAGTATTGCCAACTCTGGCACCTAGTAAACATCTGACTACGCGCACCAGGCTCGTACGAGAGAAATCCAAACACCGAAGTCCAAAGTCATAAAACTAATAGTATACACACAAGTCTGTAGAAGGGCGCATTTATATAACACTGAAAATTTGGCCAACACACAGGTTATATACAAAAGTACTAAGTCCAAACACAAATATTGGTAGCGACTACACCAGATTACCATTTTGGGTACCGTGAGTTGCCGATATATCCAAGGTCCTGAGTTAGTATACAAACACTAGTCTCTTAGTATGACTATCTCTAAGCCATAGGTTCTATAAGTAGCATAAAAACAAAATACACTGTATTCTATATAGAAACCAGCATAAATATACAGTATGTTTCTCTTAAATAGAAATATATTTAACACAACATAGTGGCTTGAAAGTTGAAATATATCACTAAGGCAAGTAAAGTACATCAATATATTCAGTTGTTGCTGAGGGAATGGCACTGTTATACCACATATTTTGTGTTTAAGATGACAGGTTCATGGTACACACGTGGTGGTCTCACTCTGCTCGTTCACAAAGACATAAATAACTTAACATTTTAAAAATTCTGCTCCTTTTAAGTTAAAAAATGTTTATGCTATTATACGCCAATGTTAGCAGTGAAAAACATTAGAAATCATACAGTGTACATGCACCGAAATATCTGACATAATTGTTCGATATACTTCAGCAGTATGTTAAATTGTAGCGTTGCCTGAAAGATCAATTTGTATCACTCTGAGCATGGCCTGGCTTGGAACCACAAATATGTCGAGTGCAATGTTCCTTCATGTTCCTATTGTTGCCAACAAAGGTGCATAATTCAGTTGTAACTGTGCATGTAGAGGAGAACAAGCGGGAATGACAACCATGCCAGTTTACAACCGAACGATTCACACTATCTGGAAATAAAGCTGCTGCATAAGTAAGTCAGAAAGACAGAGGGTAGTGAGCCACTGAACAGATAAGCACTCATTTTCTCACATACTCCTCTGGTTTCAGGACATATTTTCTTGTTACAAACTCAACATTGTTTTCATAATGGTATATTGCTACAGTCAAAATAATTTGTGCACAATATGTTAAAAATTACGAAAAATTCAACAAGTTTGTCGTTTAGTTTCGATTGAAGACATACATAAAAAGGCAAAGATGCAACACATCATATGTTGTTTATTCACCAGTTTACATCAGACTTGTATAACGTTCTAAGAGGCTAGTCATGAATGAGCAACAAACTGCTCCATTAGCTGTCTCTGCAGGATACTGTTCAAAACAGCGGGCAATTACAGCCCCACATTTTCCCAGAATTAAGAAATCAGCACAGCAGGACTACTTGACTTGTGAGAAGGGATGTTGGTGAGGTACAGTAGTGCCAGCAAAGAGAGCTAGAGAGGGCAATGTGAGCCTTCTGCAAGCAAGAATGTCGCCCTTACTGGTGCCCAGGGAGAGCTTGTTGCTGGTCGATACTCGTGTGTCCACTGCTCTTCTTTCTGGGCGACAGCTCGCACTAGCCTGATGAGTAGCAATGTGATAAAATATCATATACTAGCGACAACACTCGTCACTGTCTCAGGTACCACAGTTTTGTACGACTTCATTGACTGTTCAAGTGTTGGGCACTCGAGCCTGTGATAAACTTGGTTCTATATCCTATCTAGCCTGAATTTTAGAATCTGTACGGTGTATGACATAATTTTCACTGGCTAACGACTACCAGACACAGTGATCTTACTAGTGAAATATATCCTAGGAAGCTACCGAAAATAAGTAACACTAGTAATCCAGAACACAGCAGTGATTTAGTTGAATCAAGACAACCGGATAGTTGATGGCATATATGAGAAATGCACAGAGTAGTGTGACCTAAATACGTTATTATTTTACACAAAAACTCCTGCTGCATACTAATATGTACAATGCGATAGTCTTTTGTTTACTTGCCTGCAGCACTGGTATTGAAGGAGCACGAGGTTAAACTGAGCCACCAGCTGGCACTATGATGATGACTGCGTGGTTGCTTCCTTCACAACTTGGCTTGAAGAGAACATCTGACAGACTTTTCACTTCCTGCTAACTTGTGGAAGACAGTGTCTTGTCAACACGTACTGTCAACTGGTCATAATGTGACGCTCTTCACATCATATCCTCCACGTAGAGCCTAGCACTCATTGTAGGGATGGGGTGGGGAGGTAAATGAGGGCTGGAAATGGCAACAGGTCACGGGCTGACATTCAGCCTTGTCGAGGTCACAGTGACCTGACTGAAACACTCTGCCCCGGGCCACTGCGACAATCCTTATATTTTCTACCTTCCGCACTTACAGTCTTCACTAATTCCTGTCTACAAACAAGCACTGTTTTACAACAGTGAATATGTGTATCTGCAAGTTTTAAACGCAATGAACTAAGAGTAAAACACGTTTAATAATTATACATAGAATAAATTATATATTTTGTTTGCGGGTTTCAAAACACCACTCGGAGCATTATATGTAAGTTGAGTGTAGTGAAGAGACTTGGTGAACGCTAGTGAGGCTGACATGAACAGTGTGTTGAGCAGTAGAAGAGGAAGTATGAACCCTGACTGTCGTGGTGGTCTGTGGTGTGGTCTAAGCCATACATTAGCCCCTCCCAACCTACTGTCTCTAGTGCTTGTACTACACACGTCTGTACATGTCAGTCCCTCCTACTGCCAAGGCTGTAGCTCGTCACGGTCAGGCTCGTAGTTGAGTGACAACACAGCGGCCAGGCTGAATACACGCGGACCATAAACATTCGGTATTCTGGTTCGGGAAACAACAATTACACTAGGGAACAAAACCACAAACTAGGCGTCAGCGACAGATACCAACCAATGCACATACGGCAATGTGTGCTGGAGAGTTTAACACACTCCATGCGATCTCAAGAGGTTTGTTTATGTTCTGTAACTGGAAGTATATTTGCCATAAAATATTTTATAACATCAATATTAAACTACGTCAGATAAAAGATAAAACATTTGCAGACAGACACTTTCGTTCAACAGATCATCCATTAACAAACTGGTTTCTCTCTGAAAGTTTATCAAGTTAAGACAAAAGTAATGTAGACCTACTTTATAAAACTACCTTTCAAGAATTAAAATTTTAAAATGCATTCAAATTCTTTATTTTATGTGCAAAGTAATTTTCGTACACATCCACAGGCCACTCCCCCTGTAGTTACCGCGTAAATATCAACTGACACAATTTATACGCAATGAAAGCATAACAGAATCACTAGGTCAGAAAGTGCGAGTGGTTTATTATGACGGCTAATATTAATTTATATTTCAACAATACGTTAATTAATCTTATATTTTGCGGGGATAACGGACAGTCTAGGAAGGTAGGCACGGATGTTAAGCTTCAATAACTACCTTATTTATTTCACTCAGGAGTCAAAGACAACCGAGAATGGGTTACTAAACTCAGGTTAGATACATCTAGGTTTTTGTCTTGCGTGTCAGCTAATCGAAAAACGTCCGTTATTATTGTAATTAAGTCAACATGCCAATTCTCTCAAGAGTTGACAAGTTCTCAGTGTCACACTCGCTCAATATTAATAAGTGGTAGCGAGTAAGAAAATGGCTACATTTAAATAATAAAAAAAGGCATGAATACCAAACAAAAATATAATTCAACTAGTTAAAAATGTATCTGATTTTTCTATAACTCGTAGAACTTCTAAAAGAAAGAGCAAATGTATAAGAAATGTATACGGTAAAACTACTGGAAGAGTTAGTACACAATAACTGTTTTGTTACAGACATGATACGTCATCCTACAACATTTTGCCACTAATGTTGTCGTCTGCAATTTAGCCCAGGATTCGCATGGTGTTCTTATTATGCGTTTGTTTCCGAACACCCTGTATATCCTTGGGTGAACAGACGCATAATAGAAACACAGTGTTAGGATACGTACTTTACATTAGGATGCCGACTCTGCATTTGTCCTTTGACGTGTATCTACAAGACAACTGTTTGTAGCTTCCCAATTACTACACTGAGTAGGAGACTGTAGAGAGCCCGAGCGCTAGCTCCGAAGCTGAAACGACGATTATATTTTTTTTTTATGCACTGCTTCACAGCCCTGAGACGCGGGATTTAGAACAATCAAGTTATTTGTTTATGAATTCTTACGTAATCATCACTCTTATGAAAAAAGTAACTATTACTCGACGGGTTCGATGGACCTCTAGGATTTATTCATGTAAAATTCACATCTTTCCATACAATCAAGGGTGGAATTTCTACGAGCCCTACAGTTACAATCTATGTTATTTCATGGATGTCACAGTGAAATCAAAACCGCGGCGATACTCATTGGTTTCGAAGTATCTCGACGATTAATTTATAATTCTTTTCATAACATCTTACCCTTTACGAAATTGCATGTCTTACATTTAAGATACCGTCATTCTTTAGCAAGAATAATGCCGATATTTTTTAAGTTCAGTGTGAACTATATGTATATCGGTTATGAATAGAAAACACATTTAATGCTTTTTTACATCTTGGTGATAAAATTTGGAGAAATTCTAAAGTGTTGTGGGTATTTACATGAGCAGGATCTGGAAGCAAAGAGCACTTCGACATCTCGGCTGGTTCGGTAGATATGGAGAAATTACACAAAACGCAATTCGCGTCTCTTCACCTCCTAATGGATCGAACTTCGAAAATTTTCGACATCACGTCTTACACATCTGTAAAAGTATCCAATTGACATGAAAATCACGATAGTCTGTTGGGCTTGATTTCTATGAACGATAATAAAAAAATGTTCTCCCCTTTCAGCCACTTTTGGATCGAATTCCAAAAATTCCTTCTGCGTCCTGAGGAGAACCCATCTTCAAACGTTTACGTCTCTCGGTCCAGCGGTTTGGACTGAAGCTTGACACCATGTCAGTCAGTGAACTCTTTTATACCCAGTCTAGTCTATAACAATCTGATAAAGGCTGCGTAACATTACATAGTGTAGTACATGCCTCCAAGTGTGGACATATGTCTCATACGAGAGTGATTGGCCACGTCTGGAGTGTTCTAGACCTACAGCACACTGCAGCTAGGGAAACACTTAACTGTGAACCGAGGTTCAGTTGTTCTGTCAGGGGAACAAACACGAGACATACGTGAAACAACTAAAACATCACAATTAAGAAGTAAAATAATGTACCGTTAAATCATGTAGCATTATCAAGCACATTAGGACGTGTAACTGTTACAAGAACTCTTATTAGATTGAGATCCAGAACGATACTATACACATACATAGGATGAGTCACCTACCTGTTGACTGGAAATGACGTCCAAACCGTTTAAGATATCGTAATTCTGCTTGCAACCTAACGAATCCCAATAATGTTTTCACAAAATGATGTGTCGGATTTGAACGATAATGTATTAGGTACCGAGATATTCCATAGTAACTTTGTATTTTCAAATGGTACTATAGTGATTTATGCTGCTTACTTCACGGGACGGAAGGAGATGAGTTTAATGGTATGTAACTTTTCAAAATCCGGCCAGTACTTGCGACAAAACACAGGGCTTACTGTAAAATGTTAGAACACCCTTGTTGTGTATGCAACATGGTAATGCACCAAGAACGCCTGTGATAGATACAAGACAAATGTCTCAAGTACGTGCATTACTCGTACATGTTGTCGCTACGTATGGGCGAAACCTGAGAATGGAGCGTTATAACGGTGTCGGCTCGCAATGAATACGTTTTACACACTGCTTCACATAAGTGCTCGCGTCCTCAACCTCTTGGCCATACAGATACCAAAAACATTACTCTTTCCATTGTGCTTGTAAGTCGTACTCACGATATGCCACTGCGTTATGGTAAATCGGGTATTTGTCACATTTCATTGTGCAAGAAACATTCAATTGCATGTCGGGGAAGCAAACGTCACTGTTAAGTAAGGGAGTGGGTTTACGGATATTACGTCGTACGGTTTTGCACGGAAAGGCTGAAGGCGACAGGACCTACAAGTGGACTCTGAACAACGTGGTACCTCGGTGCCAACGAGTGGGTTCGAACCCACAGCTCTCGCTACACGAGCGTAACGTCTTAGGGATAACGGCTATCGAGGGCCCTTACACAAGGTGAAAATATCATACAATGTCGGGTACATTTGCACGGCAAGTTTGTGTACTTAGTGCACGCATTCCACGGGGAAAACAGGCGGTTATAATAGGAGTCGTGATACACATAGCGGTTAAGTGTGAAGTGTACAGATAATTAAGGCAATAACATTTGTCAGATATGCTAATCAGTGAATACAGAAACTAGTTGTTACAATTGTCAACACCAGGTGCAAATTATGAGCTGCAGAAGCAATGAATGTGTGTAAATTGTTCTGCACTTACGGGACAGTAACAAGACAGAACCTAGGCCACACACGACTGGTATGGTATAGTAATACACGTGAAGCGTTGTAGTGTTAAGAACTGGAGATCCCCGAGAAAACCCGCCGACCAGCGACATCGTCCGGCACTATATCCACACGCGTTAATCCGGGGACCGACTCTGCCGGGAATCGAACCCGGATCGCCTTGGTGGGAGGCGAGAGGTCTGACCCGTCGGCCACCGCAGCCTCCTATGTACTTGGATAACACAACTTGATTACATTTATCTCGCGTGGTCATGTTTGGTAATGTCTTGTCATTTGGTATGTTTGCAATTTCATTTGGCACATTTTGGAAAATTTTATTGCTTTTAGTTGATATTAAGATTACATTAATTTTTAATTTACAATATTTAGAATACGAAGAAAATTTTTTGGCAATATTATTATTGTGTTATGTATTCGGTGATTTATGACATATCATATTTGGTAATATTTTCAATCGTTGTGGCTTAAGTTTAAAGAGTTGTGCTTACAGACTGAAAACATAACGTACACACGACATTTTGCGTCCACAACACTAGTAAAAACTATTCTTCTCTAATGAAAATGAGAATTAATATTAACTTCATAACACACATTTAGTTGGTGGAGGTATTGCAACAGGCGAAGGAATTTATTACATAAATTTTAGAAGAAAAGCTAGTCAAATTCGTTTGCTGACACTGATAACTGTAAACGAAAACTGAATATTACCAAACATTCACGCCCTCCATAGTTACTCGAAGAAGATGACGATGTTTGTCGACTCCTATCTCCAAACACAGAGAGACTTTAGATAAGAAATACTGATATGGATTTACAAGAAGGAATGAAAGGTAAGGTAAGCGGCCACACCTAAAATGAGGCGATGACCTAGTTGGTGTTGAGGGCGTGGTCTGCAGTCCCGCCCCTGGCTAGTTAGTCCCCCTGACAGCTGTACAGAGAGAGACAAGTATGAAGACCTGCCACAATGAACAGTAGGACATCTTCGTGTTCAATACTTGCAGTTCTCCATCATATGCACTGTTCACTATCAACTGAGCACTGCTTTAAGTTTTCTTTCAGACATTTTTCCATCATATTTACTATTTTTTACCTGAAAACTTCCCTGAAAAAAAAAAAACGGTGTAAACGTTTCACCAACCTCAAAATTAAATATATTTGGCCCCCAATACAATACAGGTTTTGGATTTATAAGTACTGGGGAGTGCTCAGTGTAAAGTGGACAAACTATACCTCCGTAGTCACACAGGTTGGCGGCTACACAGCTCTGAGCTCCACACTTGCAGACGCCATGTAAATTCTACGTTATGTCGAGCTTGTAAGTCATGTGTTCTAGACATAGTCTCTGACCGTACAACACACAACAAGGGTAGATGCGCACAGGCATATGTTGGTCACTTGCAGCCACTAATCAGCTCAGATCAGCAGTGCTGAGTTCACACACTTACTTCAGAATCACTACTTCTCTACACTGTGCTACAGTGATAACAATGCTACGTTCAGGCCTATCGCATCTAGCAGCTACCAATACCTTCATAGTAGTATAGTTCAGTCACTTCTAGCGCACAACACAGAAACCCAGCATCACATATGCCCACTCGACACTCTTTGATACCCTAGCTAGTTAACCTGTGTGCATCTGACATCTTCATTACACGATTACCCACATGTACTCAACCCGTAATATTGCTAGCCTACTTTAAATAGAAACAAAAAGTTACCTGTGTAACTAACTAGCCTACTTTCCTCCGTGTCAGTGCAAAAAAAAACCCAACAAAGATAAGTTGGCCATATTTTACCTCAAAACATGGTGAAACTAATATTAGCAATAATTAAATACAAATTTGGAAAGTTAAGTGTCTAAACTTAAATTTTGTTCTAATTGGTCTAAATGTTCTCCAAACATATTAAAATTGTGCATTCACGTCGTGAAATCTTCCAAATTAGAAGGCGTACATTATTAAACATTGCATGAATTAATAACATTCAAGTTACATAACACAAATTTCTTGTTCAAAAAAATTAAAGGACCACCATTTTCAAAAACCGATTATGGTACAAGGAGGATGTTGAGGAATCATAGAAAAATATATGATACTTTGTTATGTATTCTCTTTGGAGAATAACAGTTAAATAAAAGAAAGGAAAAAATGGTGTGCTGCATTTTAACTAAATAATATATACGGTTTATATAAAATATATAACAAAATATTTGGTGCCGAAACCCGGGAAGAAATTGAGAACATCCACTCTACGATACATAACGCTGTAAGTAATTGCCAAAATTGTTGCTACACTTAGTTTAAGCACTATAAATACATTGCATTTGCTGTTGGAACGTTTTGTTTTGAGACATGAATCAATTAGAGAAACTAAAACGCAAACGCACTACTCAACATTCCAATGTTACAGGCTTCTGCAGCTCAGCAGGAGAATGCAATGACACTACAAATATAGAGGAACTAAAATACATATCCTCTCGTCTTCACGAATCTATTCAATCTTTAAATATTTTAAATTATACTATTCAAGACTTGATGTATGATGTAGAATACAACACAGACGTTAATATTTGTGAGCAATACATCGAGAGAGCAAAATATGCGATGTTAAAAATTGAAACACTCAATACAACACGAAACACCAAAGACACTTCTGACTATACGAGCCTACAATCCACACCAACACATTTACCTCCTATCACTAGTTCATCGGGAGTTAAACTGCCCACTATTAAATTAGAATCTTTCAATGGAAATGAATAGGCATGGCCACGTTTTTGAGAGCAGTTCAAGTCGGCTATAGATGAAAATACAGCTGCATCTACAATTAACAAACACGTATTTCTTCGCGGATACCTTGAAGACGAGTCTAAACGATTAGTAGATGGGATAGCTGTTACAGCTGACACTTATGAACAAAGAAAGAATATTCTAAATTCGCGTTATGGCAATAAAGATAGGATTATTCAGTCCCACCTAGACTATCTGGAACAACTACAACCATCGTTTTCTGATGCTGCAGACGATCTGAATAACACATACATCGAATGTCAACGGCGAATTCATGCTCCCACAGCACTGGGGGAAAATGTTGATGTATATGGAAAAATTATAGCACCTAAAATACTTCGAGCATTTCCCGAAGATTTTAATCGACGTTGGTTCCTTCATGCACGAAGATCGAACCTACAAGAAAGTAATATATATCAACTTATGGATTTTCTTAAAGAAGAAGTTAACCAATTTTTAAATACACAGAGGGTAAGGGGGGATCCTTCTCATTTAATGTCTTGTACTCCTACAGCAGCTACCTTTCATTTGAACACTAGAACAAACAAACATAAGCCGCAATTAAAACACCCCCAAAACCTTACTGTGTATTTTGTGAAGACCGAGGACATTGGGGCCAAGATTGCCAAAAAAATAAGAATTATCAAGATAGAATCGATAAACTAATGCAAGAGAACAGATGTTTTCTTTGTCTCAAGCGGGGTCACGGAGTTCAAAGGTGCTATAAACGAGATAAATCCGCTTGTACTAAGTGTAAAAGACATCATCACATATCGATTTGCAAAGAAAATGTGTCACTTCAAACCGCGCTAGGTAAAATAGAGGTTAAAACTTCAAACTTCACTTATCTGCAGACTACTAGAGTGTGGGTGATGGGTCCTTCGGGAAAGAGTAAACTTACCAGATGTATTTTAGACGCTGGTAGTCAGACCAGTTTCATCAATACTTCCTTGATCGATGCACTTCAACTTCAAATCACTGACAAACAAAATTTAATGTTGAATACATTTGAATCTTCTTCGAACACCTTTAACTCGAGAAGGAGAATCAGTTTCAATATAAGAGGATTTTGCACGAATACCTCCCTCGCAGTCACAGCATACGAAAGCAAAAATAGTTATTCACCTCACCCAACTGTACCGCAAGATAAGTGTGTTAACATATAGTAATAAAATAAAGTTAGCTGACCCTTAAGACGATTCACCTGATATTCCTATAGAAATTCTCATTGGAGGAGATCATTATTGGAGGATTATCAAGAGGATACAACCCATCAGTCTCTCGTCTTCCTTACTCTTACTTCCAACAATTTTCGGATGGGTTCTGAGCGGAAGTAGACCTAGTGTTTCTATAAACCCAGCTACAGTTCAACATGTCTCAGTTTCAGAAGATAAATATTTGGACAACACAACACATGTATCGGATGAAATCGTAAGACAATATTGGGACTTGGAAACTATTGGAATAAAAGAACAAGAAGATCGTACTCTAAAAAACAAAGAAAATATTATTCTTCAAGAATTTCACAATTCTTACTGTCTAGAAGATGGAAGATGAGTAGTGTCACTTCCCAAGAAAGATGACTTTATGCTATCAAATAATTTACACACTGCAAATAAACGCTTCTGTACACTTCAAAAAAGATTCGAAGCTAATGAAGAATACATGATCATGTATCACAAACAGATGTCAGATTATATAACAAAGGAGCAGGTTAAGAGGTGCCCCACAACATTGATTATCAACACACCTACTACTTACCCCACCATGCTGTGAAAAAACACAAGAAAAACTGCATTAAACATAGAATTGTTTTTGACGCCTCTTCCCGCGATAGAGGCTCCGCATCTTTAAACAATGTCTTAGAAAGAGGTCCTAACTTACTTCCTGAGATATTTGCTACATTACTACGATTTCGGACACATTCAAAAGCAATAGTTTGAGATGGTACTCAAGCATTCTTACAACTTGACCCTTATGAAGATGACAGAAATTTGACACTTTTTTTTTTGGTATCGTGTAGAGAAAAATGACGAAGGAAATCTACATACTACAAGTGACATCATAGTTTATTGTTTCAGATGTCTACTATTTGGACTTACTAGCAGTCCCTTCTTATTATCAGCCACATTGAGAGAACTAGCATCTCTGTATTCTGAAAAATACCCAGTCGCTACAGCAATACTCGACAAATCTACATTCATGGACGATTTTTCAGCTAGTGGGGATGATGACAGCTATGTGATAAGCCTTTATTATGAACTAACATCATTATTAAAACATATTCAACTCCCACTAGCAAAATGGGCCACAAACTCAAAACCTCTACAAGATATGGATCACTGAAGGAAGAGAAGTAAAAGCAGAGACCACTGTCCTTGGACTAGACTGGAATACAGTAGATGTCTACATATTCATTGATATTCAAAATGTCATTGAAGCATTATCAGAAAATACAGGAACGAAACGAAATAGTCTTTGCGTAATAGCCAAGATTTATTATCCACTAGGCTTGTTTACTCCAGTATCTGTTATAGCAAAAATGCTTTTTCAGGACATCTGGCTTAGAGGAATCGACTGGGAGGACATACTACCGTATGACCTAGCTCAAAGGTGGCAATGCTGGACATCAAAACTAGAAAATTTGTCAAATATTTACATACCTAGATGGATTGGTAACAATCTAAAATATTGCGAAATTCACGTATTTTCAGATGCTTCAGAGAAGGCATATGGAGCTGTTCTGTATATAAGGTACGAGGAGAATTCTGAAAGTTTAACACGATTGGTTTGTAGCAAGACTAGACTCGCTCCTGTGAAAAGGGTCACACTTCCTAGATTGGAATTACTTGCTGCATTAACTGCCTCACACCTCCTTCATTACTTATGTGTAGCTACTGATATTAAAATTATTCAGGCTACCTTATGGAGCAATTCAATGGTAACACTTGGATGGATACGTAATGACCCTAACAAATGGAAAACATTCGTTTGTAACAGAGTCTCAGACATACTAAAACATACCAATCCTAGTCAATGGAGACATTGCTCTGGAACTCAGAATCCAGCAGATCACTTGACACGTGGCATTGAAGCAGATAAACTACGATCTTTAGACCATTGGTGGAAGGGGCCTGACTGGCTTGCTAAAGAACACAAAAACTGGCCTCTAAATATATATGAATCAGCTACGATCTTACCAGAAACCAAAGGTAATTATCTTCAAGATCATGTCATTAATGTGATCCCGCCTATCCTAAATGCAGAGCATTTCAGATCTTACAATAAATTATTACATGTCACTGCATGTATCTTTCGCTTCATAGAAGCACTCAAGCAAAAACGTTTATCACTCAAACAGAAAATAATCTCGCCCACACTTACCGCCGCAGAAATTGAAAACTCTCGAAACAATTGGATTCATAAGATTCAAGAACACAGTTTTGCTGTTGAATTAAATACACTTAGAGAAAACACTCCCGTACCAACATCTTCACCAATTTCACGTTTCAATCCTTTTCTACATCAAGATATCATTCGATTGGGTGGAAAGCTACAGTTTGCGGATTTGTCAATAACAGGGAAACATCCCATTATCTTATTTGGTTCTCATCACTTCACACAATTACTAATAATGCAGACACACATCAGACTTCATCATCTAGGAAGTATAATTGTGTTATCAGAATTACACGATGAACTTTGGATTTTACGAGCTAGACAAATAATAAAGAAAGTTCTGCATAAATGTCTTCCATGTAAAATTACGCACAATTGTAGATCGGAACAGGTCGAAGCGCCTCTACCAATTGATAGAGTATTACTTGTTCATTCTTTTGCGGTCACAGGAATTGATTTCGCTGGTCCTTTATTTGTCAAGTTTGGTGAGCAAAGTAAGAAGTCATACATCGTATTGTTTATATGCGCAACTACTCGTGCTAGTCATTAAGAACTCGTAACAGACATGTCGACAAATTCCTGATGGTAATGCAACGATTTATTGGTCGCCGCAGCTTACCTCATGCTGTGTATTCCGACAACGCTGCCACTTTCCGTGCAGCGAAACAAAGAATAAACAGAGTTATTCGACGTACTAAATAAGTGTAAAATACAGCATTACTAAGCAGATCATAATATCGTCTGGAAATTTATAGCACCGCGAGCAGCTTGGTGGGAGAGGATGATAGGTTGTACAAAATGTTCTCTCAGAAAAATACTAGGACGAACTCAAACAGACGAGGAAGGGTTAGACACAGTTTTAATCAATATCGAAGCTTCTTTGAATTCGAGACCATTAACTTATTATACAACTAATGACGAAGTTTTGACACCTGCTCACTTCCTCAATGGTAGAAAATTGACTACTTTGCCGCAAAGACCAGAACCAACAACAAAAGGAGATATCATTAAAGAATTTCGTCGAAAACAAAGAATCGCAGAACATTTTTGGCTGCGTTGGAAAGAGGAGTACCTTCTGTTGTTGAAGAATTATCACGAAGTGAAACGACAAAATAAACCAAATAAACTCAGGATAGGGGACACGGTCCTTCTTCAAGATGATGTTACACCTAGACATATGTGGACGAGAGCACGAATAGAAGTATGACGTGGACGCGACAATAAAATAAGAGGTGTGATACTTCGCCAACCAGGCGGGACCACGATCAGTCACCCTATTCAGCTGGTCATCCCACTAGAGAAAGACCCGGGGGGGGGGAGGATGTTGAGGAATCATAGAAAAATGTATGATACTTTGTTATGTATTCTCTTTGGAGAATAACAGTTAAATAAAAGAAAGAAAAAATGGTGTGTTGCATTTTAACTAAATAATATGTACGGTTTATATAAAATATATAACAGAGGATACAAATCGCTGTACTAACACACCATATGTGTATCCGATTTAATGAAATACGTCAACATGATTTCTTTAGATAACGAATGTGATCAAGAAATATTCAAATGGCATATTCGATAACAAGAGCACATTAACAGAATGCAAAAAAAGTCAAGTCACTTTGTTAAGTTCTATACGTGTGACGAATTTGATGAAATTCGGATTATGGTTCTAAAGATAGTTTGTGTTCAAGAAATGTTCAGATATCAGTCATTATAAATATATGACAATGGCACAAACGAAAAACATTGAGGCAATGGCACTTTGCTAATAACTATATTTGCATCAAGTTTAAATTTTAAAAATTGTTCTTCTGATATCGTGTGATCAGGGTATTCAAATAACACTTTTTTGAATATATGAATAAGGCATGGACAAAAAGTATAATCGTCAAACTACCTTCTAGTGTCAAATACAGTGTGATGAAACTCGAAGGAGTGTTCCTTGAGGTAATACATATGTTGAAATACAGTTCAACAACTATTCTGGAAATAAAAACATGGCATGAATAAAAAACATAAAAATCAAATAAGCTAACTATGTACTGCATGCGTACCAAAATTACAGAAGTTCTGAGGAATCGTTCATTAGATATATTGGGTGTTCAATGATGTTCAAATTTCCGCCAGTATTTTTATAATATGTGCATATCCCGGACACAAAAATTCAGTCATTTTCCAAAGTACTATATAATGTTACAAGTTGGGGCTAGGTACGTTTGGGTATGGAGGTCTTTGATAAAGAAAGAAAATAAAGAAAGCTAACCTAACTTATTTAAAACTATATATACGAAAAAACTATGTCAATAATGATTAATCACATATATATCAAACAAAACGAATAACTACTATTTACATACAGGTTATCAAATCTAAATAAATCAATATAAGTTCTCTGTACATGGAAAGTATTTCCAATCACTCACAATGGTGGACCCAATGCACGAGCACCGATGAACCTCTTATAGCCCAAAAACACCTTCGTCCCTCTACTTGAAGCATCAACCTCGCCGAACGCCCTCGATCACTTGTCGCAACCCAATACTTCTCGTCACTTGTCACCATCACTTTAACTCACACCAGGAACCTACCAGCCAAAAACTCTCCTGCCTCTGCCGCAGCTCTCTTTTATATCCTTACTCTAAAGTTTTGAATTCTCTCGGCCAGTTTCTTATCTCAAACCTTCTGAAAGGTTTCGCATCAGGATCAAGCACCACCCTGCAAAATAGAGCACGAACAGGAATACTCTAGACCATGATATCTTCTGTTACCCGATATTGGTGTACTGTACACCGAACTTCTTTGCTCTTGCTGCTGCTATATCAGCTTACACTGCTCTCCGATTATCGCGGCGCCATGGGAGTCTCTTAGCACTGCTGCCACTGTATCCTCTTTCACCGCTCAGCCAGCTAGTCACGGCTCGTGTCCCGAGCAGACACAACAAATTCTGGTCCACCATAGTCTGTCAATATGCCTTGGGTTATCTTATTCGAGAGCCCTTGCGAACAATCCTGAAAACCACATCATTCATCTTCTTGACAATCTAGTAAGGGCGTTCCAAGCATTTCTGTAGTTTCGGGCAGTATCCTTTTCATCGCTGTGGGTTAAACAGCCACACCAGCTGCCCTTCTTGAAATGTCTCTTTAGGTCCCCTACAATCATATCTCGTTTTCATCCAGTCGCTGTTGACCCTTAAATGTTGCCGAGCAAAGTCGTGGACTATGCCCAATTTGCGATGCAGATAATCAGCATACACCGTCGGTGGAGCAGGCTGCTATTCTTCTGCTCGCCTCCCAAACAGTATATTCCTTGGAAGGCGAAGCTCTCGTCCTAACAGCCTCTTCGAAGGTGTTACCCTTGTGGCTTCATGGACAGCTGGTCGATACGCAACAAGGAGGAACAGGGGCAACTTGAAGTCCCAATCCTTTTGATTGTTTGCTACAAAAATGGACAGATACTGTTTCAAGGTACGGTTCAGCCGCTCGACCACCCCATCCTACTGAGGATGCAAAGGAGTAGTCCGTGTCTTCTTCATTACCAAAATTTTGGTCACCTCCTGGAATAACTTGTCTTCAAAGTTGCGACCCTGGTCAGAGTGAAGTTCGATTGGTACTCCAAATCTTGATTCTTCCTCTCAGTAACTGGAAAGAGACTCAAAATATCTTCTGCCATATTCTCGAACGGGGCTACAACAATGTACTTCTGAAGATGACCACGTCCTCTAGTTCTTGGTCCCTTTCTTGCTGTACAAACAAAACATATTCTGCATCATCTCTCGACATCATCCCTGCCAATAGCCAATAGTATAGTAATCTAACTTTCATGAGAGTTTCATTAATTCCGAAATGTCCTCCCACGCTTAACAATTAAGTTCCTTCTGCACCTCTGGAATTCTAATTTCTGGGAGTACCAGATGTAGGCGTGTTATTTTTGTCATCTGCAATTTCCTAGTTCCAGTACAGCACACTATTTCGTCAGAGATAGAGAATCCCATTGTGCCCAGTATGTTTTAGTTGAAGTACGTTGATACGATAACTCAGCCAACTATGGGTGCTGGCCTTTTTCTTTCCATTCTAGTATTGGCCTAAGAGCAGGGTCCTTTATCTGATATTCGCCAATCTTTTCATCACTCCAGGGAGAAGGTTCATTGTCAGTTGTGAACTCTTCGAATCTTGTCCTCCGAGCAGTTGGTGTCATCCCAATCTTACTTCTTGGTGATCACAATGAAAGCACATTGGCTCGCATGGCCTCCTGGACAGTGCATCAGCATTGTTGTGTAAGCGCCCAGGTCTGTGCTGTATTTCAAAATCATACTCTTGAAGGTGCTGCATCCACCTAGCTATCTGTCCTTCTGTGTTTCTGAAGTTCAGTACCCAATGTAATGATGCATGATCTGTTCGTAGATTAAAATGCCTTACATATAAGTAATGGTGAAAATATGTGAAATAGACTTGACCATTGCCAGGAGCTCCCTGTGAGTTACACAGTAATGTAATTTGGACTTATGGAATACTTTGTTAAAATACTCTAATGGCCTCTCTTTCTCATCCTGCATCTGTGACAACACAGCACCAATCCCCACATCGATCGCATCTGTGTCTAAAAATAACTCACCATCACTACTAGGATAACCTAGGACAGGAGTTAAACCAAAATTTCCTTTAATTTTCTGAATGAAGATTTACATTTGGGGGTCCAGAAAAATTTTCTTTTAGTCTCAGCCAACTCGTGTAATGGCTTTGCTATTGTGGCAAATCCACACACAAAAGCCGATAACAGGCACACAGCCACAGGAAACTTCTTACTTGTGTCTGGTAAGTTGGCTGTGGCCAACCTCAAAATGCTTTCATCTTCTCTGGATCTATTTCTATACCTTCAGCCGACACTACATGTCCCAGAAATTTCACTTTCCTTTGGAACAGATTGCATTTTTTGGGAACTAGCTTAAAATTAGCTGCTGTTATCCTCTAAAGCAATTCATCAAGATGTGTCAGGTGTTCATCTTCCCTGTAACCACAATGAAATCTAAATAAACCTGACAAACATCCAATCAGGTTCTCCGTAGGTCGTTTAAATGTTGCTGGAGCATTGCATAGTCCAAAAGGCATGGCATTGAACTGCCGCATTCCTTTCCCTTGTACAGAAAAGGCAGTCTTCTCTCTATCCTTTGAGGCCACTTCCCATTGCCAGTTAACCGCTTTTCACATCCAAGGTTGAGAACCACTGGGATCCAGCCAGGCTATTTTGCGTCTGCTTCCAGTTCCACAGTCACTGAGGGACCTACATCCTTTTCAAGTTCCACACTGTTGAACACCTGTTCATGTTGCTGCACAGCCCGAGGTAGTTCTTGGGTTAGGTGGCAAATTCCTTCCACTTTGATACCTAACGGTTGAAGCCAACTTCTACCCACCAAACTCGGTCCCTTACCGTCTGCCACTAAAATTGGTAGTTTTCTTTGGCTTGTTTTCGTCTGGACCAGTACTTCCAAAGTCCCCCTGATTCCCAATCTTTCCTGGGACCAAGTGTGTAGTACAAGGTTTGCATCTACTAGCACTGGTAAATCTGGCCATAGTTCCTTGTAGGTCTCATAGCTAATGATTGAGAAGCTTGCACCTGTATCTATATCCATGGGGTGTTTATGCCCATCCAACCAGACTTCTAGGACAATAGGTGGTTCACTCTTACATTTCACAGCCTTCGTCTGAAACACACTGTATACTGTTGAGCCATTCCCTTCTTCAGAGTCGGAATGATTCATTAAATTGTAGTTTCCACCCTTTCTGCTGTTCTGTTTCCATGTACTGTCATTCTCCTTCTGTACTCTCTCCCTTCCCTTCTCTATTTTACCTTGTTTCTTTTTAGTTATACATGCCCTTTCCAGATGTCCTATCTTGCCACAAAAGTTGCATACTGTTTGCACATGACGACATTTGGTTGGGCTGTGGTCCCCGTTGCACCGCCAACACCCTGGCCTGTCCTCTGCGACAAGTTGGTGGGGTCTAACCAAACTCTGAGTATGGTTGTCCCTAACCTGACTACGCTTAACATTGGGGAGATCCTTTTTGCTGTACTTGGTGTGCCCTACCTTCAGGACTGCCACAGACGATGGCCCCATCTGTGTTTGCAGGTCGTTTACATTGCGGCCTGTTGTTTCTGCTACCCATGCCAACTCCACTGCGTCCTTGAACGTCAACGTATCTTTCGTTAGAAGCATATGCTGGAGGGTTGTGTCGCGAATGCCACACACGACCCTGTCGCGCAACATCCTGTCGAGATCGGTAAAATTGCAGTGGATGCTGAGTCGCCGCAGGTCTGCCACATAATCCACTATGGATTCGCCTTCGTGTTGGTTCCTGTTGTGGAATTTAAAAGACTCCACTATCTCGCTAGGCTTGGGCTCGAAATGCCGTGTGAGTGTAGCCAAAATATCAGCGAGTGCCACTTCGGTTGTGGATTTCGGAGCCACCAACGAAGTCACCAAGTCGTACAACTCGGCCCCGCATATCGTAAAAAATATCGCCCGTTTTTCCTCATTATCTTTGATTTTGTTGGCCACGAAATAGTACTGGAGCACGTTTGCCATACGTCTCGCCCTGGAATGAACTCACCGAAAGCGGGAAACATCGCTATCGCGATAGCTTGTTTACGTTTCGCGCGCGTGCGCCCGAGTCGGAAACCTCGTCGCCACTGTTCCAAGCCCGACATCTGTCGAAGGCGTCAAGTACCCCACGGGTGCTCTACAATCTACATGACTGTCTGAATTACCGCCCATACTCGTACGTTCGTCTGGACTCGCGAGTTACCGAATATCGATCGCGTGACCTACACAACACCAGCCATCTTGCAGCCTGTCTGTCTAGTCAGTTCTGCCAACCATTGTAACCGTCATTGCCTGTCATTATATACACTAACTATTTACACAGCACACTTCCATGTCATTCTGTACACATAACTATTTACACAGCACCTACCACACAACACTTAACACTGAGGTCTTTAGCGCTGGTGGGGAGTGACATGGCGTGAGTACGTAGCAGCGCCGGAATGAAAGGGCAGGGGAAACGGGAGATCCCGAGAAAACCCGCCGACCAACGGCATGGTCCTGCAGTGTTCCCACATGCGAAAATCAGGGGACCGACCCCGCCGGGAATCGAACCTGGATCGCCTTGGTGGGAGGCGAATGGTCTGCCCATTCGACCAGAGCGGCTCCTCTATTTATTAGAACTTCATCAAACTTGATATACATATAGACCACAGTGGCAGGCAAACTTGGGGTGCCCAGCAGCCACAAAACAGGGGTTTACATAAAATACACAAGGGCCTTGACTCACACGTAATTTTTTTTATGCCGCAAGTCCATTGTGGAGGGAGGGGGAGGGGTATAATCCCCGGGTCTCAGGTCTCCTTACCTGTGGGGAGAGGTCGGATGATATTAGTTTACATGAAAGAATTCCGATTTTTTGCAGTTGTGTTGGCATCCTTTTTACTGCTGATTCAATGGAAAAAGCAATGTGTTAGTCAATCACAGGTGATTTCTGAACAAACTAAGCTGACTGGCAAAGTATGCAGTATACCAAAATGAAAAGTATTTTCCTTTAGCTCTGTGCACACATGTAAATTTTCAGAACTGTAAAAAATTAATAAATATTACCCAAGATATACTTATATATCGCACAATTGGGCAGTCAGCCGAGTGCACTTTTGCACAAATCAAAGGAGGCAGAGGCAAAAACAGTTTTTACATGGAAACTGATTTAAAAATAAATGCCAACACAAGAGTAAAAAACGGACTACGGTTACTTCAGGTTGATGCCTTTAGCCCCCCCTAACCCAAAAAAAAATTATTTCGGTTGCATTATGCTATGTCAAAACTAATTCTATTTTGCTAATAATTACTGGTTGTGTCACAAGCAATGAACACGCAGACTATCAGTGGTACACTACTAGACTGCTACATTCCTGGCGCCTCACAACAGACTGCTATACAGGGTGAGTCATCAGCTCTGCGACAAACTGTGACAGGATGTTCCTTGCAAAATAACAGTTAGAAAATGTCTGGCAACGAATGCCTGGAAACCACTCCTAAGGGCAGGAAACCCCTGTGAAGATGGGGTTGCAAGTATGGTTTTTATTGAATTTGACGGGAACCATTTGATATCAAGGGATGAAAATTTGTAGG
>PNEQ01108446.1:0-13913 GCA_003012365.1 Medauroidea extradentata
ATAATTCCTTGCCACTACATACTCCTCTTTGTGCTACATACTAACTTCTTGGACGACAGACACTGATGTTTACGTTATTTTATTATTTTCTCTGTTTATTGATAGCATATTTCTATTGCCAACAGCATTCCACGCATGAAAACAAATTCACAAATTACCACAAGTTACACAAGATTATTATTTGCATATTATAGACAAATTCGCTCATAAAATAAATTACCAATTTGCTGTGACGTCACATCCTTGTTTTATTGGTGGTTGGATGACAGACAAAGTGTGTGGGACTTAAAAATTTGCGAAAAAGGCAATAATAAACACTGGCAAGTACGGTTTTTTTACTGGCGACACATTTTCATACCGAAAGAAGCTTTTTTCATTAATAAACCATACCTCATAACAATCAAAAAATTCATTGGCAGGGTAAATGACTCGGCAATTTTCTTATATACTTTCTGTGTCGTATTTTGTACATATTTAATCTTCTGTGTAATTGAACGAACATTAATTGGCGATTGCTAGTGATATTTTGACGTTCTGTTGTGAAACGAGCGCATTAAGTCGATTCTTGCTTCCGAGGCACCACGAATCTCTATTGTAAAAACCGCATTAGTGAGCTTTATTCTCACAATTAACAATTACAATACAGCACAGTTATGTGTACAAGAGTTAAATTACAAGTTGTTTAATATAATTTCTTCCTTCATATACCTTCCTAATTACGGAAAATTGCAAAAAGTTCCGACGAAAATGTACATTATAGTATCATAACTGAATCTTAAAAAAGGCTCCTTGTAGGAGCATTACAGTAAACGATTTTATGTGTATTTTATTACACAATTATATTCGATTTATCACATGACGAAGGAAATTAATTAAGTTACCCAAACATGTTGCATAATTGTTCTCATCGTTTATTATTCCATAAATAGATCCTGCTAAATATCCCAAATCAGAAAAACACGAAGACAATGATGAGTTAACACTGAAATGGACTGTTTAACTTCTGTCCCGATGTATATGCCTACGTTCACACAAAAACTACACTCGTTTAAGACTTAAATTGCAAATTTATTTTCTACTGATGCAGTTATAGACACCTACAAGTATGAGAAAAAAAGAAACACAGGTACACGCAATCTATATATATATATATATATATATATATATATATATATATATATATATATATATATATATATATATATATATATATATATATATAAAGTGAGGTCGGTATTTTGCATAAATCAAAACAGCCTTTATTTTGAATAATTTAGTAGCTCATCATTTGCAGACGTATTGCTGAGTTTCTATTGTGATATATTATATTTTTATCGATAAAGTGTGTTTTAAAATCCCTGTGGAACTATACCCGAGCACTTTAAACCAGTACACTCGCTTCCAATTTTTCCTTCAAAAAAATTTTGCACCGAATGACATTTCACACCTTGTAAAAAATAAAAATAGCCAAGTTCTGACATTGCTGCAGTAAATACAGTTTTTTTTACTAGTGTATGTTTACAACAAACATGGAAAGTGATACAGGGCCTAATATGAACAGTAGTGTACGTAACCTAAATACCTGTGCAAAATTTTTAACATTTGTTTTAGAAAATCGTGCTTGTGATACGCAAAGAATTTATCATATTTTTCAGTTATGCAGATATTTTTTTACCATTGTCATAAATATAATGGAAATTGGAATAGTTATTTCAGCCGAATAACAGTTTGGTTTGTGTTTTATTTTTATCGCTAAAACTAGCCGCCTATAAGCAGAGATATGAGTAACATCGACAACCACACCTCAACACATAATAACATTATTTTTCAGCTGGGGATGGGTATTTTTAATAACTGTTTAGGATTACAGTATATTGCCAAATAATACTTTAAATAATGTATGCATATTGAGTGCTGAGATAAAACCAGTTACATTAAGACAGCTACACGAACTATGCAAGTAAACAATAGGCAAGGTTTCAGAAGCCATTCCCTAGGCATTTACAGCAAGAAATCAAAAGCCGATTGAAAATCGCCACGTGTCTCTTACTCCAGAGTTGTTTTCTCGTAAACAGCACAGACCAAACTCCCCCCTCCCCCTTCTTACTCCTGTTGGTTTTTCCACCCACAACCCCCTCCACCTTTTGCTGTGTACACCACTGTGTGTCTGCACGCTTAAAATTATGCCAGTCTCCCTGGTAGTACATGGCGAGCTATGATGGAGACTAATGCCGTGAATCCGGAAGGTGCGAGTGAGGCGTTTGAATGTTCAGGATGGAATGGAGGAACATTGTTTTCAGCTGGGGATGGGTGTTTTTATCGTACACACAAGGGAAAAAATAGTGTTTATTTTTTTATGTGTCGCCGAACTAAATGTCTTGGGAGAGCCATTTTACGAAAGGAAAATTCTGTGAAGACACTGAAGCAGACTGCACCACACACTGCCGACTGCGTGAGCGAGCCATATTTCCTACAAGTAGCAGAACTACGTAGACGAATCATAATCAGAAGCAAAGAAGAAAACACAAAACTCAGCGTTATCTTCAGAGAAGAGTGCAACAAGTAAGTATTAATTAAATCTTATGTGCATATTGTAAAGTTTGTCAAACGGATACATTGTGGTGAGCAAATAAGATGAAATTAAATATCCGTATGCAAGTTAACGTAAGAATCGTGCGACCTATTAAAATAATACAGTTAAAATTGAGTGTAAATAAAATTTTGTAGAAGATATTGCACCTTAGGCCGTCCGTTGACGATGCCCATAAAGTAAAAGTATTCGTACTATTTTCTGTTACCATTGAGAAAAGGATTGCTACGGGTTACGGAATACGCATTTCTCAGACTGTAATCGCAATAATACTGCTCTAGGTACGAAACTTTTTTATGAACCACATATGTAACTATTATATTTCTTAGCTTTCAAAATCACATATCTTCAAGACTTAAGTAAAAATAATACTAAATTTAAATCCAAACTTAAGGAATATTTACTGTCACACACCTTTTACTCAGTAGAAGAGTTCATAAATGCTTAACTTGTAAAATTGAGATGTATAAGATAATATTTAATAGCCATTGTTATATAATATATTGATTGTGACTTTATATAGCCAAAAGTTTATAAATTTTTGTAAATTATTATATAAGTGCTTATGTTTTATATTTATTGTAAATTGTGTGTTAGTTATGTACAGAATTGACATATTACATAGCTATAAAGCCTATGCTTTTAACAGCTCTACGGAATGAATATATAAATAAATAAATAAACATCGCCAATAGAGTTGTGTTATTATAAGGCCACTTACCGCGATAGAAGCATCCTGGGTATAACGTGACTTAGAGTGCTGGCCGATTTTACGAAGGATGGCAATCGGTTGTTTGCTGCAATGCCAATATATCTAACAAATAAATATCATGTTAAAGAGGTAAAGAAAGCTCGTAAAATAAGTAAAATCATTTTGCGATATTTACGGTAAAAATATACTCAATAAAATTTTAATAAATTTTAAATCTCGAATTAATTACGAATTTATTATTTTAGTTCATGTGCTACGATAGCAACGTCTCAATTTTTTTAAAAGCAACCAAATTTGCACAAATGCTCTTGTATTTAGCGTATTTGTTTAGCAGCAAGCATTGTTCGACAGGATGGTTCGGAGAAACCTAGACCTGCATAACTGTCATCATGCAGTAGGCTTGCTTTCTGGTCTCGCGATAGCAGCCTACAAACCTTGTACAAAAAACTGCGTACACAATAAAGATCACGTTATTTATGCTCAATGATCACTTGTAAATATATTATAGGACTTGCATTGAAGTGAGCAGAACAGCAGCTGGTACACTTTATCACCCGTTTCGTCAATGGTTTTTAGTTCCTAGATCTTATTATTAGATAACTGTAGTGAATTTATTTAAAAAAAACATGGGTTTTATGTTAAACTATAATGAAATACTTAGATGTAGGTCTCCTTCAAAATGATAAACAAGCTTAAACCGAAGCATATTTTTATTATAGCTTAACTCCAGGTATAAGTTAACACGAAACTGTGGAACTTAATATGACTAAAACAAAGATAATTATAGTTTAAGTATTCTAAGCAGAAAATGCAGAAAACCAATTAAAAACTATTTTCGGATTAAATTAACAGTTATATTTGTAAAAATACAAATAATACCGAATTGTAATGTTACAGTTCACTTGCTATGGTGAATGCACGCACAGCGAAATGTAAAAAAAAAAACGTAAAACGCAAGGGACAAAAATTCAAAATGGGAATTAATCTTTTTCACGCATACACAATTCCCAATACGGATAAGAAGCCATCAAATAACATAACTCACTTGACTTGAAGAAATCAATTGAAATTACTTAAAACTGTTAACATATAGTTTATCCTACGAATCAACTTGGTTATGCACTTCTGAATTTTCCCTTATTATTCTCTCTACAAGCCCGGCTAAATTATTAATTGTGACCATTTAGTCAACCAGATCCTGACTTCTTCGACGTTTTAATATACTTGCCAAAATCTTCCAACACATATTTCACACAATCACCGAACAATATTACCAAGTGCTATTTTTTCCTTATACTCAGCTGTTGTAATTTTACACATTTTTTGTGAATATAATTTGCTACGAAACCTTTACATTATACACCATGGACCTCGACATTTACTGCAGTATTACATGAAAATAACCACAGAGCACGTCCTCACCAGTTGAAGACATTACACGCCATTGTTTTTATGTTTAATTTTCTGTTTTTTTTTCGTGTTCATTACTAATTATGATTTAACTATTTTGAAATATGCAATACGCGAACGGATATTCTCGGAATAATATGTAAATAAAAGCGTTCGTATATTTTAACACATTGATTATGTAAAAAAAAATAATAACAGTAAGTATTCTGAATTTATAGCACAAAAACTGCATAAAACGCCATTCTGTATATTCTAAAAGAATTTACCTATTATTTTGCTGGGAAAAACGCATGCAGTATGTTCGTAAAGATTTTTGAAAACAACCTTAGATAATAGTCACATCCTATTTCATGATACTGATTGCAATACTTACTAATATTATAAATGTGAAAGTGAGTTTGTTTGTTGCGTTTTCACGCAAAAGCCACTCAACCGATCATAACGAAACTTCGTACACATATTCTCAGAGGTATTGCAAAGGACATAGGACACTTGTTAGTAAAAAAATTCTTTTCGGGAGGGTAAAAATGTTTAAATACAGCTATTGTTGACTACAATGTCATGAGACCATTGCTTTTTGGTTGCACACATGATTCATTTTTCTTTTGTTCTAATTCTAAAGACTACGCGGACGAAGCCGTGTGTAAATATTTGTCCTTAGGGACCCCAATTTTTGGCGAAAATATTTTTTGCCCCAATTTTATTCAGTGCCTTATGTGGACATCTACAGTTCTGCTGCATGGTTACTGAGTAGCGTGTCGTTTTTAAGTGACGTCTCTCATTTGACTGAGCAATCACAAAAAAGTTACTGCAACAACATAGGTATGTGATTTGTAGGTAGACCCACAAGGCTCATGAGAGTTAAATCAACCAATCACTGACCACGAAGCAGAAATGCAGATGCGCACGTAAGTCACTGAAACAAACTGTGGCAAATTTCTTTTCGCGAGGACAATGCCGTTGGTCGGCGGGGTTTTATTTTTTTTGGGTTCTCCCATTTACTCCGTCCTTCCATTCCGGCGGTGCTCCACACTCACCTCATGTCATCCCTCACTAGCGTTGAAAACTTCGTTGTTAAGTGCTGACCAAAATCTCTCACATACAGCGCAAGTGTCATGAGACTACTTTTTTTTGTTGCTCACACATTTAATTTCTCTTTTGTCCTAATTCTAAAGTCTACGCGAAGTCACGGGTAAAAGCTTAATAAACAATATATATTAAAAAACCTGCAGTGACCACGAATCAGCCATTTTAATGCTTGTCATCTCGCAATAAAGTTCAAAATTATCATGTTAACATGTTTAAAGACTGCTAAATATATGAGCGTAGAAAACATCCACGTCATCCAACTCAACGACCCCAACGCTCTTTACAATCAACTAAAGTATTATTCAGATACATCAAGGGATTATGTTAACGGACTTACTGATACATATGTAAGGTAAGAATTATTTCATTTTAAAACTCTCGTAGCCAACGAGAGATGTTTGAGCGTTGTCTATGAACTTAAACAAGTAACATGTATTATTGCAGAACCTTCACATTAAATAAATGGTACATTTTCAAATAGTAAAAAAGCATAGTTTCTCGGTGATGACTTTGATTTATTTGTTTAATTTATATAAAATTTCTGTAGCTTTTGAAAGAGTCTTTATGTCAATATGATATTTTTCCGTGTTGTTACACTGTTGCATTATTATTACTGCAAGACAAATATTTTCTTATAAGAGCTCCTTATTTAATACAGTGCATATAGCATTAAAATTAAAATATTAAACGTAAAATAAATTAATTCCAGTAAGGGATAGTTTTTTGTATGTGTTTTAACATTTCAGGGTTGATGTACATATTGCTGCTCAAGTTTCTTTCAAAACATTAGAAAGCACAATGTTCAAAGCGAGGAGATCTTGCAGTCCGCCTATTCCGGTTTCACTGATCCACTACGGTGACCTGATACAAGAACACCAAGTGCGCTATGGTCTGGTCGATGGAAAGTTATTTTACAGTGGCACTGTTGGGACTGAAGGTGCAGTGAGTGTGGTGCTCATCAACCAAGCTCTGATTACGATTTTGGAAACGAGTGAAGAGCTTCACTTGGACGGCACGTTTAAGACACTTCCACGGCAACCAAAATGTAATCAGCTGCTTACAGTTATTGCTGTTTATCATGATCACGTAAGTATTTTGCCTAAATTAAATCTAGTATTTTATTTAAACTTACACTATGGATCAACTTGGCCCAAATTAGTCTACCAAGATGTCTTTAGACTATGAGATTTCAGACAGCAGCATTGGTGGGTAACATTTGTACTTCGTAACTTTAGGTTAGACAATGTATGTACATACTATTATTCAATGTGGAATATTTTAAAGCACTATCCTTTCATATTTTGCAATAAGCTTCCATTAGGTGTAAGCGTTTATTTGGTTCGCATTTAATTTATATAAACTATATTCGTTCATGTGTTAAATTACAGCACTTTAGAAGTTTTTAAAATACTAAAAAATCTGAAGTGACAAATCTTATTAGTAGATCAATAAAAAACTGTAATTTTCATTTCGATGTAATATTACTTTTGTCGTTAAACGTTCTTCACGCGAAACACTACTCATACATAACTTTGGTGACTGTTGTTTGATAACATTCAATCTAACATTTTCCTACAGAGTAATCAAGCTTACTCAATCTTTATCATATCCCATTAATTATGATCTCTTCCACTCAAAACCGCGATTATTTGAGAATATGATACTCTGGTAATTAACGTAATGGATTAATAAGGTTTAATTGTCAAGTTTAATGCCTCTTTAGAAGGAAAAGTATTATTTTAGTCTAAGTAGGTAACACTTCATCATTTTGGAGCCAAATGTTTGGAATAATTCTTTGTTCTTGAATTATTCAGTCCATTCATTACGGTACCTGTTCTTATTTTTACAAATTTGAAACACCATACCCAAAATCTAATTACAGAGTGACAACCCACAAATACAGTAAAACAGTAAAGAAAATATTCTTACTGAAGTAACATCAATATTAACGTATTTATAAGTGAATACAGTCACGTATGTGATTTTAGTCGCAACTATATTGCCGTGACTAGTAAAGGATTTTCATTGCAAAAACATTTAATAAATTTATTTTTTCAATTAACTTAGATTTGGTACAGTGACTAAAAACTAAGAAGGGGTCAGCAGTTGCATGGTAATCTATTCAGCCTTGATGGATAGAGTAAACAATCGTTGAAGAGCCCAGTCCAATGCAGCCATTCACGAATTGTTTTAGCTGCGCCCATTAAAGAACTACACCATAGTGGCTCACGTGTAAACAACGAAATTTTGGTACATAGGAAACAAGAGTCGACCTGAGTTACAATAATTCCATCACATTGTACTGTGCAAAATGACTTAATAGATGTTAGCAGACTTGTGTTATAACTTTATATAAACATAAATATATCTTCGGTACGCAATTTATACAAAAATATTATTTTGTGTACTTAGGCTGGAAATAAATATTACATTTTTACCGCCGCGGTTTTGCAGCAGAATTTTCTCTGAATCAGAGCAAAACATGGTGTGTACTAGGAACTTGTTTTGCCGCACTGTGTAGACGCTCCAATTTAAACCAATGTGTTGTATTTCTTACAGCGGAATCGCAGCGTGTGTTTTCAACCGTAAAAACTGTCTCGTAACCGTTTTAAATTTGCCATTTAGTTTTATAAAATGTTAAAAATTAGTGATTTTATTTTACAATTTAACGAAATGCATCGTTGTATAAGTGATAGACATATAACATAAACAGTAAAGTTTTAATATGTCGGAATGCTTTCATTTTTATAGGCATTCCCGTGTGTATTTGCTGTAATGAGCTCTCGCACTGCAGCAGCCTACGACAGTATTCTGGGCCATTTGAAGGAAAAAATACCTGGGCTTAGTCCGAAACGCATAATTAGCGACTATGAATCTGCGATTAAAATTTCAGTGGAACGTCATTTTCCAGAAGCTAAGCACACTGGGTGCTGGTTTCACTATTCGCAGGTAACATTATCTGTATTTATATTATCATATAAAATTATGTTAATTTTTATAATATCTCGTAAAATGATAGAATTAGTATTTTTTTATTTATAATAAATTATTTTTTGTGAGGAGAGTAAGCCTCTGTCATAAAATAGCAGAACCGGAAGATATTGTTAAATAAGTACACAATAGTTTTCTTATATCTATGCATTTTATAATATTTTTTACAGGCAATTTTGCGCAAATGTCAACAGCTGGGCATGAACTGCACTCTCAGAAACAACTACAACGCAATGAAAGCTGTCCGGATGCTGATGGCTATAGCGCTTCTGCCTGAGGAAATGTGTGCAGAGGGCTTCAATGTGGTGGTACTATTCGCACAATCACATGAAGTACATTTGCAAATTGAAACACTTCTACAGTAAGTAAAAACATCTAAAGTTATGACAGTCTCACGTATGTCTGTGAAGTAAGCGAATATAACCTTAGAATATTAGAATTGTTCCTTTCTATCGATGAACTACCACTGCAGAATCATCTCAGAGGAGTCGTGATTTCCTTCGTCCGGTGCCCTCTGTGGCTCTCATTATGACAAAGTACCTCACTGACATTATAATAATCATCATCATAGAAAAACTACCTGCTCAATGAAATAAACATGTTAAAACTGAATTCCAGGAATGACTCTCTCCCGCCTTGTGTAGAGCGTGGAACTATTTCTGACCCAAAATAATCCAACCTAGCCGTAAGACAAGCATCTAAGTAAGAGTATCCGTTTGATTAACAGCTTAATAAAGGCACGCTGTGTACTTTTACAAACGTTAACAGCATAATATACAAGTTATACATATTAGTAATGAAGTAATTAATTAAAATTCATTATACAGGCCGTTTCACAAATAAATGTTATTACACTTAAACAAAAATATGACCCTATCAAAAAATATTGCCGCAAATACAAAAACAATTTGTAGTGACATCTAAGTATTTTTGTGTTCAGTTCAAATATTATTTTACAGTCTTAATGCTAGCGAAATATTTTGTAGTCGACCACAATATTATTTGGTGTGTGATTATTTCAAATTAATTTCGCCAAAAGAATTTTGCAACATTTTGTTTCAGTGACTTACGTGCGCATCTGCAGTTATGCTTTATGTTCAGTGATTGGACTATTTATTTATTTATTTATTTTATTTATTTTTCTTTACTCCATAGACACCTACGAGTCTTGTGGTTCTACCCACAAATCATAGACCTGTGTTGTTGCAGTAACCTTTTTGCGATTGGCTCAGTCAAATTAGAGACGTCATTTCAAAACGACACGCCGCCCAGTAACTATGAAGCAGAACCGTAGACGTCCATATAAAGTACTGAAACAAACTGGGGCAAAAATCTTTTCACCAAAAATTGGGGTCCCTACCCATAGGCCTAGATTCTGTCAGACTAAACAAATATAAAACAAAGATAAAAGAGTTATTTTTCCTTACTTTGAAACTTACGAAAGTATAGTTGTTGCGATTTGATCTGTTTAGTAACCATTATTTATTTTCCAGAGTACTTAAATGAAATAGTCGCCCAGCTCATGATCAATATTGCTGCACGTTGCACGTGGCCTTTTTTACGCGAAAATACTAAATATGTCACCAACAATACTCTTCAATACTCTTATCTAATAAAATAACACCCTTCAAACTATTATTCTGTCTCATTATTAACCTGCCACACATATTTAAGACATGTGTCGGCCCCTCAAAGTCGTTAAAAACCGTTTTAGCCTGCTATTTCTAGAAAAACCGTTACTAGTAAAACGGAAACCCAGAACCATTCATGCGACTTTACCGCAAACTTCTCAAAAATTTATATCATAGCACTACTACTGCTATTACTACTCAAATTTTCGTAGGAAAATCTACCAATAAATTTTGCTCACCTTTTTACTTCCCCTAAGGGTAAAAAAACACTCCCTTAAATGATTTTGAATTACTATGAATTACCATTGGAGACAATGCCTACCATAAATTAAGAAATTTAATGTAATACATGGCCTGTTGAGAAAATATTATATTAGTAATAACGTATTGAGGTTATTTTGGCACCCCGTCCTTTCGGCATCACGCGCTTAAACAGCCATAGAATCTTTAAAACTAAATTGATTATTTTTATTGGTTTTCAAGTGTCTATATTATTCCTATGTACAAATTAATTAAGATTAATTATTTTTCCCTCTGACTTATCTATAGGTACTTCCAACAGCAGTGGATGAACCGAGTAACGCTCGCTTCGTTTTCGGTTTTTGAACAAGCACGAAGAACGAACAATTGCCAGGAATCATTTCATAGGATGCTGTTTGACTTAGTTGGACGAGCACATCCAAATGTGTGGGATTTCACGGGTATGTAAACTAATATGAGAAAAATATGATATATGATTCTGTTAACTGCTATTGAATGTTTGGCATGGGTCACATGCAGGTATATAAACATTCACACTAGTGCATCTAGTATTCATATTTCTGCCTCTTGCCGTTTTTTAAGCAGATAATAAATAAATTTTAAAACTTAAGATGTCGTAATTATGTGTTCACGTTGCATATCAGTGTATAATTTAAACAATTAAGACTTATATTACCGTTATTATATAACACGTGATGAGTGTTGCGAGCAAACACTGCCCAAATAAACTAATTATTTAACAATTTTTTTACAATTACGCACTTGCAATACTTCCAAAACGTTCCTAGTTTGTTGCCAATGAAGAAGCTAAAGTGTCAAAGAATGCTAAGGCAGACTAAGCTAAAGAAGTACGTAGTGATGCTTAACATTAATTTGCAAAATAATTCAGAAACTTCAGTAATACACATTCTCGCTTTCAATTTCTAAAATATGATTCATGAAGTAGTGCGATTTCACTCATTTAAGATATGTTTAGCTAGTTTTGCAGTGTAGCCTATTTTTAATAAAGTCGTAGATTTACGGATTTCTTTCCTTTTTTACTTTTAGTATAAACGGACTTAATCAAAGCCCCATTGTCCTACCGAAGTGACAAAAATTACTGGAAATAGTCTTTACCTCGCTTTTCCCATCCACGGATCTGTGGCCCCCTCCTAAATATTCTGTTCACTTGTCTGAAGTGTGGTTTCTCCTTGGCAGAAGTCATGTTATAGCGTGTGTTTATTACCGTAAAATTAAGGTTTCAACTTTTGTTATTTTTTAATTTTTAATGATAGAGTCATAGATACTAATAACAGACAATATAGAATAACATGTTCATATTTATCATTCACTTAAAATCTGTTACTTGTGTCGCTTACATATTCTGTTAACTTGTCTGAAGTGTGGTTTCTCCTTGGCAGAAGTCATGTTATAGCGTGTGTGTATTACCGTAAAATTAAGGTTTCAACTTTTGTTATTTTTTAATTTTTAATGATAGAGTCGTAGATACTAATAACAGACAATATAGAATAACATGTTCATATTTATCATTCACTTAAAATCTGTTACTTGTGTCGCTTACATATACTGCCTAGAATAGGACATTATTAGCCATCATTCAAGCACATAGCCAGAATTTTCTTTCTCACTCTATTTCACATTTTTCCAGTCCTACATTCTAATTGTGGTGCTATTTATATCCATGGAATGTGATTAATAGGTATATGACTGAACTTTGAACCACACTTCCTGTATATACACACAGTTTTGTTGCTATCTGCAAAGTTAATGGACTGCGAAATTCATGTGTTGTGATATGGCATTTTTTAATCTTTTAATACTTGAAGTACTTTATGCGTCGATACACGAAATTTACCAAAGACATTCTGTAGTTGTGCTTCCAATTTTCACTGCTAAACCATAAACTTCATTGGATAACTTGATATGAGGATATATTTCAAGAAAAGGGTAGTGGTGTAGGCATTCCTAAGATCTTGAAGATTTTCATATTTACAGTTAAATTTCTAGTTACCAGTAATGTTGAATGACCAACCTAAACAAACATTTCAAACATAAAATACATACTCTTGTGGGGAAAAAACATACTCTCTTCTCTAGGGATATCGTCAGGATGATTGTTTGCCTTGGTTTCTTATATTTATTTCATTGACACGTTCATATAGCATAGTTTAGTGCAAAAAATATATTTGTTTAGTGCTTTGGAATACTTACTAGTATAGCAACCATTAACTACACTGTGTTCGGAAACAAGAACCTATCTCGCATCAATTTAAACAATATCACATGGCACTGACCTATATCAAGACATCCACATTTCTTTTTAGCTGATGTAGTAGTCGTAGGGACATCTGGGCATGAGCCTACATTTACAGAAGTGTATGGTATTTTGATCGGATTGTGTAAAATTATCGTACGTGATTCTATATTAACCATTCTTTTTTCAGCTGCTCTACAAGTCATAAGCCAAACAGAACTAAGAAATGCCGTTCGAGTGACCACTGGAGAACCTGTAACGCGGCCATGAAAAAGAAAATGGGTTCTGCAGGACCGTCGTATTACAATAATGCAACAAGATCTTCGCCAGGGAAGGATAAGTCTTTTCGAATTTTTGTCAGCAGCCTGCTACAGACTACAGAGTCAGACCGTGGCTCCTTCCGTAAGGATCGATATTGATGATGACCTGACTCAACTCGAACCCGGTGAACATGACCATTTGGATCCAGATGAGCTGCAAGGTAATGTTTTAGAACATTATGAAATTCTGCCACCTCATTAAGTGAAAAACATAAGGAAATTTAAAGCATCGGATAACATTTTTCTGCAGATTATTTGGCACACAAGTATTGGAAAACTGAAAAGATACACTCTCAAGTGCGAATCATGTTTTTAGAGTCCTAATAAATAGTTCAGTCTATTACATTTTTGGACAAATTATGCTATAAATTATATTATTTATTGGGTCAAACACTAATTTTTAATACCAAAATAACAGAATTTTCTGATGTGTCGTATGATCTGCATATCATATGGTATTGTTGCGTGCCATGTACCTGGAGGCCAGTGGTCGGCGGCTGTTTCGTAACACCTTGAGGGCTGGCCGATGATTCAAAGCCCGGGTGGCTCATAGTGGGAATCCCGCCGAACCTACGTCATAGATACTTGTCCCAACTGCGTCTTAACCCTTCGAGGGCGGCCGACGTGACTGCTAGCATATCCGAAACATGATGAA
>PNEQ01108448.1:0-13879 GCA_003012365.1 Medauroidea extradentata
AGTACAAATGTCTGAACTTAGCCCCAAGGGGCATTATGGTGCCTACTTTGTGTTCTGTAGGCCACAAAATTAGTGTTTATGTAATTATCATGTAAATATTTATTTGGTTGCAATCTTAATACACTTAACATAATTTTTGAATAAATATATACGTAAATAATTAAAATTATGAAACCAATACTTACTTTTTTCGCGGTGCCTGCGCAGGCTTGGAAAACATCTTGCAAACAAAGTACTTCCATCGGGCGAACAGAGGTAGCGTGGGTGCGGCAGATGCTGCATATCGTAGTGCCAACCTTCCAAACCCACAACATGGTACCGCAGAACATTGGTAATCGATACAGTACTTTTGAGATTTTTTTAAAGAGGAGGGCATTCAAATGCCCGTTGGTACTTAATGGGTTAACACTATTCTGTTACAAAATGTTAGCAAAAGTGTTTAGTTGTCGTTTAATTTTTTCGCAAATTGACGGTGAAATATGTGTCATTTGTCTGGCAGGATTTGGTAACTCTTGCAAACTCGCTGGTGTTGATTATGTCAACAACGGAAACACATCTTCTAAAACAAACGTCGCTCAAAACTAGGAAGAAAAACACGTTTCACTTCAACTACAAAAGAAGAAGATTTGAAATATTAGGAAATAAGTGCCTTATTCCACAAAAAAGAACCCAGCACTCCAGTGGCTGCTTATCCTTTAAAGTAAGATAAGTTATTAAACAAACCACGCCCTTTACGTCAAACTGTGAAAGCAGAAAACAGAAGTGAGTTAAACGTAGCTGTTAAAATGTTATCAGTTACTTGATAAAATAAGTTGACATTTAAAATCTAAAATTGTTACTTAAACGTTGTTAGAAAACAAATCGTATTGCTTCAGTTAAATATGTTTTCTGACCATTGGACGAGAGAAGGCTCATGAAATTTCTATTTCAACAAGCAAATAAGGACAGTGCTAGAAATGATTCAGAGAATGGTATCTCCGCATTTCGGCAAGCAGCAAGGCCCATCGAGCTAAAACTAGAAGGAAAAATTTTGAAACATTAGCGCGTTATTTTTTATCAGATTTTTTATGAGTTGATGTTAGGTGTTGTTGTAATACTAGTCAAATACGCCAACGTCTTAGAACCTGAAGCTGTTGAAAATGATCACGAAACACGTGGTTATGCAGTTGTACGTTGTGGTTGGACATCTATAAGTTGTAGCCTTGACTTTCTGGAAGCCCAGGTGGCATTGTAGTTAACGAGGAGAAACCTGAAAGAATCATAGAAGTTAAATGTCCAATTTTATGTAAAGATAGGTGCAATGTTTACGAATCTGGCAATGTTAGAGGGAAATATTTGTTTTTAGACAGAATGAAGATTATTTAATTAAATATATATTAAATGCCTTACGGTGTGAGACATTTTTGCATGTGGAACACATCAGTATGTATGACTTGTATGTTTTCAATAGGATGGAACAAGTATGTATAACATTGCAACAAGATTTAAAGTACATTGGAAAATGTGTGAATACAATAGGAAGTTTCATTCCTCTGATTGGTCTATTAATGTGGTCGAGATTATGTGTCTATTGGCTGAAAGGCAACTGTGACCTTCAGTGCAATGAACAAGTAAGGAGAAACACATTCCCATGTACTTAGGCCTATTTATCTCGCAACAAGTTACTTGTTGCGTACAATGTTACAAACCTTACAGGTGTTGTTGGCGATGCTTCAATAAGTCATTGTTGCTTGTTGTGAATTAATGTTACGATATAATACATGCGTATGATGACGTCTTATACCAGGATATATATACGAAAAAAATAGTTCTTTCGAAACTTATTTTACTGTAGGCCACGGTAGTAGAAGAACAGGTCTGGACACTCGCCTATCTACCAATCTATTTTGCTTGATCCCCTTGTTGTTTGGCTGTAGTTCGTCAAGTTACCGAGAATGATGTGTGTTTATTGGTGCTTCAGTTAGGGTGGTCGGACTGAAACTCCGCCCACTTTTCTCCATTGTTAAATTTATAAAGTAAATAAAGATTGCTGGGGCCTTTTCTTAAATTTGTGAGCGAAGGAAGTATTTCATAAATTTATAAATAATACATTTTGATAAATTGTTTATCCAAGTGGAAAGAAAGTGGGCGGAGTTTGAATCCGACCGCCCTAACATCAGCGCCAATAAAACACAATATTCTCGGTAACTTGGTGAACTACAGCCAAACAACAAGGGAGTCAAGTTTCCAGGCGAGTGTCCAGACCTGTTCTTCTACGGCCGTGCTGTAGGCTTATACTTAACTTGTATGCGGTACGTAGAATGTTCTTATAAATAACTCTTATTTGGCAACCACATTCATAAACATTTTTAACGATGTAGACCTACGAAGGTACCTACAAAGTCGATGATTGAGACTGCTGAAATATGGTCTGTGGTCAACGTGCGCCCAAATAGTCTGATTGCTTTAGGTGGGCCATGAAAAGTTTTTAGGGCGTGTGAAGGCTTCATGCAGCAGAAATGCTCCTGCTACAGCTTATTAGTTACGACAATCACCACTAGAGGAACATACACGGTGACTGTACTCGGCTCATGCCATCCTCACCCGTTGATAAGTGTTGTTGGGCTTGTATCTCTCTCTCTCTCTCATACCTCCTGTCATGATGTCTTATTTATGAGAGTATATGTACAGGTGCGAGCATGTGAGAGCTGTTTGTTCTGCAGATGTTAACCAGTCCACCGCTTCTGTTCTGCGACGAGCCGACGACGGGGCTAGACTCGTACTCCGCCCAGAAGTTGGTACACATGATGAACCTGATGGCGAGCCAAGGCAAGACTGTGCTCTGCACTATACACCAGCCTTCCTCTGAGATATTCGACATGTTCAGTCAGCTCATGCTGGTTGCTGATGGCCGCATCGTCTTCTTCGGCGACAGCAAGTCAGCCCTGCAGTTCTTCTCCAAGTACGTCCTTTCCCTCAGACCGCTAACCTCTAACCTATACACCTGCTCTACTCTCGTCATTTTCAACAGGCTGATACATGTAACATTCACATTATTATTTGGCAAGAGACCAGACTTATTTGACTTGTACTCTGTATCATTGGTCATCGTCCCTTTGTGATATCATTAACGTATTTGACTGTTTTGTATTCGATTGGTTTACTCTGATGTGGAAATTTAATTATTGCCGAAAAACGTTACACGATGTCATTATGCCTGCAGTCCATGACACAGTTAGAAAATGACGCGAAATTTGACGGCCTCTATCGATAGTTCTATCACAATATGGATGGACAAACTTTTGACACGGGTCCCTCGCATCAAAAGAAGGAAAGTTTCTTATCTAAACATATGTCTCAAATATATTCGTTCTTTCATAGTAACGGTAAATTTATCCAATATGGCTATGTGCTGTCATAGAGGCATGTGCATATTTATTTCTAATTTGCATGCAACATTTGCCAAGATATGCATTAGAGTATCACTCAAGTCTGCAAAACCATTATACATGGTGTGGGAGTCCAGGATCAGGCGAGTTAATTCATCTGTAAAAACAATTGTACGTCAATTCTAATATTGGCTATGAGTGAGTATCTGTTTGCTTAGGACATCTGTAACCAATTAATTCGAGCAGCTAATTTCTAAAAAGGACGTTTGTAATTGTAAAGTGTTGTTTCAATAATTATTTGAGGTCGCAGCATTTCAAGGCATGTGTATGTAAGGCATATTTGTTCTTTATTGGTGTGAGGAACGCAAACTCAAAATTTTTCTCCGTACTTTAGGAACATACTGTGTATGTGCATATGTAGTTCAATTTTAAATTTATTCTGAGAACTGTAGCCTCACCAGCTGTCCGGGCATCCTACATAAAACATATTTAATAATTTTCTGTAATAAAGTCGTTTCTTATAATAGAATACTAGCAGTGTCCCCAAATTTTCATTCCGTTTTTAAGGGATGTATTTTCATAAATTATAATACAACTGAATTTAAAGTAAACAGAAGCCTAAACATAAATTTCCTTATTTCTGACATCACAAATTACGAAATTTCATTCAAACCTTCATCGCGTGTTTAACTTCCTTAGGGGATTAATTTTTAAAATTCCTTTCTTAGAGCTCACTAGGTTACTCCTGTGCAAGTTTCATGTTTCTAGGCGGACCGGTTACTGTGCATTGCCTATCAGTCAGTATTCATAGTAGATGCAGTTTGGCCATGTGAGATAGTGCACAAGTAACGTAATTGTGTGTTTGCAGGCTGGGTTACCAGTGCCCGCCAGCCAACAATCCTGCTGACTTCTTCATCCGCATGTTGGCACTGAACCCAGGCGCTGAGGAGGAGTCACGCTGCGTCATACGGCAAATCTGTAATGAGTTCGCCGTCAGCGACACTGCTAAGGAGGTAGATCTCTTCCTGCACCAAAGCCACATCGCCACTGCCACCGACGACCATGAGGTGAGCTCACGCCTTTGCCCATTCCTCTTTCAACATGTACTCGCACAGGAAAGAGTGATTAGTTGCACATAACTATGTAACAAAATATTACGTTACTTGTTCAGTAATGAAACACTGCATATCTGAATTAGTGTGCCGACATTAGCCGTTCTCTACAACTGCTGTATTCAGGAAGTATTTTGGCATGAGAAATTCCCATTATTGGTGTAATAATTTGTGGAACACAGAGTAAAAATATCCTGCAGAAATAAAAACATGTATAAACCAACATCCTTGTTATTAATTATCCACATTCTTTCTAAACAGCCGATGATGGTGTTGTATCTCGAAATGAACTAGATCTCTGTTCAATTGATCAAACATCACATCAGTCAAGCAACAGTATTCTGTATGAAGTAAATTATGTTTCCTATTATGTAACATATTTTCTGCTTCGATTCTCACACCAAGTCGAATAATTACTTCTGAACGGTGAAATGGTTTTACTTATCGTAGGGTATCTCGACGATTCAAATTTTACTACACGTTGAGAATTTTTACAAGAAAATCAAGCTTAACTGCAGCTCTCTACTCCCCAGTAAAAACGTTTCCGTTAGCTCTTACAGTTGTAGATCCCATTAGTACCAGTTAATAGGTTTCATAGTCGTGAATTTTCAGCACCAATAAACAATTAAGTAGTCAAGTTATTTCAGCCACGAGACTGGAGGATGCCAGTAGGTAATGCACGGATTCGTTCGAATGTTCTTCGCTCTAAGATTACAATTTCATACACGTTTGTAGACAAACAGGTTTTCCTCATCACAAAAGATGGCCCAAGTGTTGAGAAAATAGGAAGGTTTTTTAAGTACAACTTTCATGATTGTGCTCAGATTGCATATTGAACAATTGCTGTAGGAGTGGCGGAGGACTGAATATCTTAATTAATCAAAATCTGTTGACTATGAAGGAATTCTTAAAATTGCACGGTGAGCGAACACCCATGTCAACACTGTGCAAGTACGGGAAATTATATTGAGTATCTCGTGACAATGTCGCCTGTCAAGTGCCGGGAGCCAAGCTTCTCACGCTAACCACATACTGTGTAATGAGATGTAATGAGGCTCCTAAGAGGTGGTACAGTCTACATTTCATGCCAGTTCTTTTACCACGAACATAGCATCTTATTTTTTGCCAGTCTGTGGAAGATGCAGCTCACCAACATGCCTGTCACATTTCTCCAGAACATGTGCTAATTACGCCTCCAGGTCTCACAGCTCCAGTCATCAACTGGTCACTACTCTAACTCCAACATATCTTCAGGTTCTCAACACTTCTTTCACCTCAGCACACGGGACGAGCACGTGCGACAATGTTTGTAAACCTGCCATAACATTGTGTAGGAGTGTTAAAAAGTTGGTATGCTGACATTTTTAGGAAATTTTCAACTGTATTGTGGTGCAGACAGCCTTATATAGAACACTGCTCGAAATTGGCTCTCTTTACACGCTAACGTTCGGTGTTTCACACCTTTTAGGATTTCTTTGCCGCTTTGCTTCTGTTAAATTGCACTATTTTTGCATATTGATTTGAAAGACACGTCGAATATTTTATATGTATTCATAACCGTATGTTATATGCTCTATAACTTCTCATACTGCAAAAAGGTTTCAATGAGCTCAGAATATGTTTGCTCAGGCAACTGTAAACATGTTTAAGCTGTACAATGGCGACAAACTACAGGAGACTTGTCCTGAATCTGCTAAATACCTGACCGCTTGGCCCAGTTAGAGCTCCTGGCCTGTGGTCAGTTGCCCCGGGTTCAGGACTGGGTGTTGCGTTGTCGTCCCATCCTCATTTTGTGAAAGACAATGACGAACCAGCACAGTATCAACCCGCCAAGTCACGCCTCTGGTCCTATCCAGCCTCCGGGCTGAAAACTACACTCTAAAAAATAGTTTGTAAATTTGCCACACGTGCTTAAAGGAGCACTAAGAAAGTAGGTGTTGCAGAATTGTTTCCTAGACATCCATGATAGCACTAATAAACTTATTTTTTAGAAAACAGTCAGATGTATTCTAAAGTTACCATGCTTGTATTTTAACAAGTGTAATAGTTTGCCTATTTACAAGGTAGAAGTGTGGTAACTGTTCGATACTGCGTTTATGTTAGTTACGTCCTAAACATTTTAGGAAAATGTTTTTTATACTGTAATCACTACCGTCTTCGCTGTATGTTGTAACTGTTATCCACGATGACTGAATGTATATTCTACCTGCGTATGCGTCTGAAGTGAATCGTTTAAACGGAGACCATCCTTGATTGTGTAATCTATGGGACAACTCAATCGTATTTCCTGTGAGTAAATTCAGTTTATGAAAGGCACGTTCAACCGCAAATGAATTCAATTATCCCTAACATAGAAACTGCACATTTATTTACATATGTACGTACCAGCTTGTTTGGTCCTTAATCTTTATCGGATTGTCACCTGCTGTTTGCCTCAACTGTACAAATTACCCTGTATTCGTTTGTTTATGGCGGAACGAAGGTTTCGTGTAAAGTAAGAACATTATTTTGGTGACAAAACATAAAAATATTATTTGCCGCAATCATTTTATTTTTTATTTTTATTTCTGGGACAGGAATTTTTAGTGAAATGTTTTTTGCCCCACTTTGTTTCATTGTCTTACGTGTACACCTGCAGCTCAACTTCATGATTATTGACAGTCTTTTGTGCAGAGTTATTATTCATTTGACTGTGCCAATCAGAACACGAATAACTGCCACACGTCACGTCTGTGATTTGCGGGTTTAACCTCAAGACGCTGGGTGTTACTTCATCCAATTACTGACCACAAAGCCGAGATGCAGGTGCGCATGTAAGGCACTGAAATTTCCTATCTCTAGTAATATTGTTACATCACATACGTTTTTGTTTAGAAATGAAATAAAACGTAAACAATTTTCATTGCACAAAATAATTTTCTTTGTGAATAGCTGTTGTGGCGTTAGACACACGGTTACCTAAAAACGCAGAATTACCAAACAAATGTTCGGAGTTTCAGCTGGAGCCTCCTCTGTTTCTTTGTGTAACTTCTCTTCGAAATAATTAGACTGTACTTGCACATTTTTTGAATTAGTAATTACAAATTTATTTGCAATGTGTCAGTGTTTTATCACTTAGTTATCGTATTACGTTTTTTGGATTTTTTTATTAAATTTATGTAATAATGGTGAATATTCTAGTAATGTGTGTATGCGTGTGTGAAATATTCCGTATTTAATATGTTTAAAAGCATATACATTAAAATAACACACGGAAATAATGAAAGCTATGTTATAACTGATGGGTATTATTTTATAATTAACAACGGAGTGTTACAGCAAATATCAGTTATAATACTTGTTGAAGAATTTTCGTCATTTATATTAAATGACGTATTAAAGGTGTGTGCGATATAATTCACAGAACTTCAATAAGTTAAGTTTAATAAATATGGAATGTTAAGAAGTATTGGAAATTTCATAATTTATTATTTTTCGAAAATTGAGTTTGAAATACAATTCGTGATAACTACAAACTGGCTGGAAGTATTGTCAGAGTAACAGTGATCTCAGCAAAGTGAACATATATCCACCTATTATAAGCAATACTAATTATAGGGCCAGCTGTTTCATTTTTTTTTTTTTTTTTTTTTTTTTTTACTTTCCGATTAAGTTGGTTTCTTGGCGCGAACGACTGGAGTCAACTGATATAAAATATAGGATATAACTAAGTTACTGTCTTGAGCAGAAAAATAGTAACAAACACAGATGACAAACATGACGCACAATAGCTGTATTCTTAATAGTTATGCCCAACTGCAACACGTGTGGTCTGGGATTGCAAGACCGGAGCTGTACACTTACTCTAAAGCTGCTCTACTCCAAACATGTATTTTCCAATCAGGTAATGAGATTTCGACATATTATCTGAGTGGCTGTACAAAACCATTGATAGAAACATTCGTATATGTAGCGTCAATAAGAAACGATAGTCATGTTTTTAAAAAAAGTATTTTTAAAGATGGTTGATAATAACATTAAAAATATATTTTTTTATGTGACCCTGTTAGTCAAGACGTCAGATAAAGCTATTAAGGGTGCACAGTTTGATCAACTATATAGCGAAGGAATGCTATGTTTAGAAGTTTTAGAGGAGGCGTGGCTTGCACTATAAGGAAAACTGCTGACGCCAGAACGAGAATTGTGACCTTGAAAACGGGTACTCAAATCAAAGGAGCAATGACATTATAAACCTCACAGCATAGCACGCAACTACGTTCATCTCCCCCCCCCCCCTACCTAATTCTTGCCAACTTTGTCAATATGGTACTATCTTCGCTATTAACCTATGTCGTCCAGGAGAATATAAGTTAATACAGCTATACGTATTTCGTCAACTGCAATAGCGTAGTGTAATTTTTTATAAAGCGTATCTGATTATGAATAGTAAATGTTAAAAACAAAAATTACTTTACTTTTTTTCATGTTTATAATGAGTTGTGACAAGATATGTAGAACTAGTTTTAGTATTCTTAACGCGTGCTTCAATTTTATTTTGAACAGATTACATTTCCCGAGCCTTCCATTTGTTTAGTAATGTGTAAATATTATTTTTAAAGAGCTTCCCAAACAGTTTCCTTGCAATTATCTTGTCATATCTATAAAATCTATTATTGTTTATTCCCTTCGAAAGAAGTAAGATGTAACTCTCGAGTAAACTAACATACTTTTATCTGGTTTTAAACTACTACAATTAATCGACGACATATTTTTCGTTTTTCTTACTAATATAAATAAGATAATTCGTTTGCCACTAATCTCTTGATAGATTGAAATATTTTGAATACTTTGGTCTGCCGCTATAAAAATAATAAAATAACTAACAATTCATGGCAACCTGCTACTGCTTCATGAATAATTTGGTTTTATCGCTTGCTGTAACCACTCGTGATATTATAAAGTGATTAGTGTTTGTTAAAACTTAACATCAAAATTTTAACGTTAACAAGTTTTTGTATATCTACTTTCGTAAACTTTAAAAAGTCAACGCTGACATGAAATTATTTGCATATTCCTAACATTTATTTATTGAGTTTTATGTTAACAAAAAATGCAACAGTTCTTAACACGATCAATGATAACCTTTTAATAATGTGTCAAGTTACTGTTTTCAGATGTATAACTATTCAAATTAAAGAAATTTAACTGTTATCATGAAATATTAATCTTTATGTTATTATGCTGATACTGTTTTTAAGTTTTTCAAAGCAAAATATTAACAACGTTTTGATATATGTACAGCGAGGTTCATGGTAGCAACTTATTTTGTCACATTTTCTGACACGCTAAACACAAGAAACTACTTTTCAATGCGTAGGAGTTAATGTATAACATGCAATACTGGACATAAAAACAGCTGCGCTAGAAAAAAGCACAAAACTAATAGAAATACTGTTTGCGAAAAAGTTCATTTGATAAAGTACTCTAGCGACTTCATACGCGTTCACAAACTATTTTTTTTTCAGGCGCCTCAAACAACTAAAATGCAGATATGGATAAACGACAGTTGAACTAATTAACGATAATTTTCTGTTACATGCCAAGTTCACCACAAAGACGATAGGTGGTTTCAGACATGTGAAGGGTAAAAGATTTTAAACTTAAGATGAGAAATAAATATTTCGCATATATAAGTTGATTTCCGTGAGAATGTGCCAATTTAAACCTAAGGAATTCGCTGAAATACTATCAGTTTTACGTAGTGGTACTTAGAACCAAACATCAAACAACTAAATATTAAAGTTATTTTGTGTTTTAGTTGTTGTTTCCTACATCACACAATTTGCTCTCGACGTTAGGGTCCCAGGTTTCATCCCTAGCAGCGAGAACTCTAGGACAATGAAACTCGTGTGATAACATTGGCAACGCAAGGTATGTTCGGCAATTGTCACTGTTTCCGCCCATCATCCTCGCCAATACTCCGTTCAACACTCAACCACTATCCTACGTAAACGACGTGGTCACTGCTGGCAGTTATATAATATAAAAATGCTACATAAACACTGCTCGTGTGGATAATGAATTATTCTACTTCCCGTACTTGTTCCGTAACCAGCATAACGTATCAGGCAAGAACGGATCTTAAGAGCACCGCCTGTCTGGTTTAGTTAAAGACTCATAAGAGAAGGAGGCATAAAGGCGATCTTGTTACTTCACGTTTGTTATTAATTTTTCAAAATAAAGAACTTAAATTAATACAGAAATATAGATTAATTTAAGACTTTTACTTAAAAACAAATATTTTTACGTGGAATTCCAAATGGGTCATTCTGTATTTCAATACATGTACTTTTACTCTAAATTATTTCATTCGTATACCATGAATGAATAGTTTTTAGTTTGGGTAAGCAGCGATAGTAGTCATATCGCTACTTTGTCATGCTCTTGTATGAAAACTATGGAACCGAAAAATATTTTTATTTGTTGAAAATTATTATTAATGCAATGTGTAATAGTTGAACAGTGTTTGGCAAGGTTATAAAATTATGAATTTTCCAGTGCACATCAATATTACCTTCTTCAAATGTTGTTCCTAAACACATTCATCATTCGTGTGCGATGCTCAGTTTTCTAATCATCTTGTAACGGTCGTAGCTGTGCGCATCGCTCTCTGGCCTGGGCAGACGGCCACCTTAAGGTAGATTTATAATATAATTTAATTATGTTAGTCAACCAGCTTTCCTTCTTTCATCTGACTTGTTTATCCAATTCAATTTTACTTTTCTTTGTAATTGTAATGCTGATAATTGTTTATTAACTTATTCTATTTATAAACAAACTTCATTGCATGTAGAGTTTACCTTCTTCTGGAACTATGTTCTGTGATATGTGTTTCTTTGGTTTCAGGCACAACTGAGTTCAGTCATACCGAAGATGTGAGTATACAATCCAGCCATATTTTTTGGATGTATGACATAATGTAAACAACTATATGCATATAACTAAGTGAAACGAAACTTAGTTTATAAAATATTGTGTAAATAATATAACGCAAAATAGTGGGAAATGAGCTGCTGAACTAAACATTTTAAGAGAAAATGTATAGTGTATAGGAATAAGATTTTGAATAATTGATAATGAAAACAATACAAAAAATGTTCTTTTTGGCAAGTGAAATAATTAAATATATATTACGCAATTATCAACGAAGGTAGTTATATTTACATTGTAGCGGTAAATGTTTCTAGCGAGTAAACGAAAGTGTACCCTCGTAGATACGAGGTGAGGGCACGTCATTACATTAAGTGACTTAATTGTCAAAACTTAACGTCTAAATATCAAAGTTAATTAAAATACATATTTATTTCCGTAGTATTTTGCAACTGAGATAGTAAATTCTGGCCATGTGACGTGACTATAAAATTAATTCCAGCTAGAACCAACACACTAACAGTGTCGTACAAGGGCGGTGTATTTTTGTTCCTTTCAACCATGTCTTTGTAAATCTATCTAAAATTATAATTAAATAGAATGGTTATCACTTTTATAAAGATTACAAAGATGACTATAGATTTTTTTAGTGTTAGAAAGATGATTCTGCAAAATTCAAACAATACATTTAACAGCTTCGTTCATGTAAACTTTATAGGAAAAAGTTGTCTTTAACATCACTTAGTTCTTTATTTACGCTTCCAAAAGTATTCTCAAACGTCTTTATTTAAGGGTGTGTTGCTCTTAATATAACCATGCTATAAGTCATGAACATGTTTTCCAAGATATTTTATTTTCGTTAGGAATCGCGTTCCAAAAGGTATCGGTCTAACTAAGAATCATCGTGTGTAGTTGGCCGCTTCAATTTCGCATAGTTACTTCCTTGTACCGTACTAAGGCGAAGAATATAATGGTGGACATTATGACTATGTTCCATAACGTAACAGTTTTACACACTGGTGGTCTGTTCAATTTAATATCTTCTGACATTACACTCTAAAATCCAGGATCAGCCATTTAAAGCAGGAATATTTCTAGGCACTTTCACGGTGTCTATGTTTTTCGTAGAGTTTTGTCACTGTCAGGTAGATACAATTTCGTTTTAACATAGTACATTTAATCTTGAAAAGCATCGACTGCTTACGCCTATTTGGCACTTTTCTTTCACGCCATGCTGCCTCTACCTCGCATGCTTAAACATCGCCATGACGAATGCTGTTGTTGACCAAGGCGAAATAAAGTACTATGAAGTCCAAGTTTCATTGTCTGTCAGCTATCAAAGTTTACATTTAAATCTGCAATGTTTTAACAATACGGCTTCATTATTTTTGTCTTATATAATGCGCAATGTAGGCACAAGAGTACACTGAGAAAAATAAATGGTACTATAAAATATAATTGGTTTCCCTCAAACAAATGGTACGTTCATATATAGCAGAACAAATATACATTTGGTAGAACTAAATAATATGTTTGGTAAAATATATGTTTGTGCTTACCAAGCTGCATTTGTTTGAGTGAAACAATAAGAATGTTTTAGGTAACAATCCTACCATTGTCCGGTTGTTTAAAATATTAAAATAAATTAACTATTTGCCGATTTTCCTATTTCGGAGATACTATTCACGTTTCTAATCATGTACTGCTTGTTTTTATACAAAGTTAAATTTCTTGGCAGAGGTGAGAATTGAACCCGAAAACCTAAAATTATAAGTCCATTACCTCAACCACTTAACCAGCAGAACTTTTGAATAACTGTTGGTTTTTATGACATATCAGGGAAAGCTAACAAAATTGGGTATGTGTTTATTAAACCGATAGAAAATTAATGGGTTGCGTTTGTTACATTGTTTATTATTAATAACCACATTTTAACGAAATTATATATTGAATTAAACCAAAACATAACTACCGGTAACCAAAACGAATAAGTTGCCAGCGTGTCCGACATCTTGATCACGTTATACAAACAACTGTTTGTTTAACACAACAATGATATTACATCTTTCACGCAAACAAATATTAAGTACGTATACGGCGAAACAAGTATTTATTTGGTAGAACCGAATGACATGTTTGATCACAAATGTTTGCGCTAACCAAACTACATTTGTTTGAGAGAAACAACAAGGAATGTTTCAAGTGAAAATTCAGTTTATTGCCACAAATATAGACTGAGACAACTAACTGCGACTTGGCTATGCCAACAAAATATTGTTTAACTGAAACAAATGAACAGCTGAGTGGAAAAAGGTTAATATTCCATACATACATGTTTTGAGAAAAATAGGAAAAAGTGATTTGTAGGAAAATTACAGTTTGGATCAAAAACTTCACTATTGAGCATCTGTAGGTCTACTAGTATACAGTAAAAGTGCACAATTTCCCAGTCCATAGTCAAAGTAAGTAAAGAAATATCAATAATTGAAA
>PNEQ01108450.1:0-19354 GCA_003012365.1 Medauroidea extradentata
TAATTGTGTGCATAACTAATTGTGTTGTGAGAGTTCTAGTTGATTACTGTTTTGTGTATTTCGTAGCTTTGTGAGCTATTAAATCCAGTACTTAATTTAACTCTTTTATTTGTAATTATAGACCTCTATCCCAAAGAACTCATGGGAATTGCCCACATATAAAGTTTGTGCTCTCAAACTTGTAACAATATATATATATTTATTTATTTATTTCGAGATCTGCCTTTTCTCAGGCAGGCACATCACACCCCACCCTCGAAATTTTAGCATACCTGCCCTTGACTATCTACCAAAAACTACTCTGATAATATGCATCAAATAAAAGCCTACCAAAATGAGGCTCGGCTTGGGACTCTATGTAAAAATTGACCAAAATTATTCCCATTAGAGAAATGGCAGATCTCGCACCAATCAAACACTCTGACACTCCAAGCAATTCTAAATTCCACCCTATATATCATCCAGTCATAACTCACACAATTATGTTTCCACACCAATATACTTGCACAGACAAATAGCTTAAATATGTGTACTGGCATCATTATGACCCACTGAAGTGTTGCTGCCACACAAATACCAAAATTAGAAGAAACTAATTTGCTGCAGTTTTCAATCTAGGTTTGACAAGTTTTGATTTCTTTCCTCTCAAAAATTATTATTGGACTTTTCTCTCGTCTGCGATGGCATACAGTAGCCACACAGGGCTAAAATTCATCTACAAATTCAGATCCTTTCATTCATCTGTTGATACAAACACTATATATGGAGAGAGAGAGAGACACACACACAAATATGAATGTGTGTGTGCAAGTGTGAGTGCAAGTGTGTGTGTGTGTGTGTAAGAGACTTACGGTAAACTGAGCAACTGTAACCGCTAGGGGTTTCACTCGCTCACACCCACCAAGATACTTTTAAACCAACGTTGATTCAGTGCAGTTGGTTGAAGGCATGCCTTAACAAATTGGAGGCTCTATGGGCAAACTGGTATTTTAGTTGGTGGCTAAGCCCTACCTTAAAATATAAAATTTAATCTAACAGGTCTGGCAAGGTCAGTTGCTTCAGAGTATAAGTTAATTCTTTAAAGTGTCAGTACCATACTACGCGTCCTTTTGTATGTGCTGTTTTTATTGTGTGGCAGTGTATTATATTTATTTTCTGAAAAATATTATTAAAGATAACGTCATATTAATACTATTGACAGTGCAGAAAGTTTTTATTTTGCATTGTGTGTCAATTTTGTATTAAAGCTGTGAGTAATTCTGATAACACTGTACGATTTTGCATTATCTCTAATACTCTCTATTGCTGATAGGCAACAGGAACTTCAATTTCGACCACCAATGGAAGAAATTAGAATGAAGTACTATGGACAGTTGAAGAGGTTTTTGTCCATTCCAAATAATTTCAGAGGTGTCAGTGAAAGTTCAGATACACACATATTTCCTATTATAATTGAAAGGTAAGTATTAAATGTTTACTGTGCCCACTTAAAACCTATTTAATGTATATTTTTTTTTATAATATTTTGTGTTACTCGCTCCTGAAATTAACTTTTCACTTAACATTTCAGTTTTTTATTTATGTTATTGTTAATGTTTTGTTATTAATGTTATGTATTAATGTTTAATTTGGAGTAGTTTCTTGATTGGTAAAATTAACTTTCTTTGTGCACTTCCTCTTTTGGAAATAACTTTACTATTACGTATTATTATTATTATTACTATCATCATCGCTGTCATTATCGTCCTTCATTGTCCAGTTATCATGCATATTTGTTTCAAGTTTGATGGATCCTTGTTGTTATGTAGTGTGATGTCGTAAGCTCTTCCGGAACAGTATATTTGTTTGTGTAGTGCAGTGCTGATTGGCATTTCTACTGTAGCAGTGGCAGTAAATTACAGACATTATTTAAAAATTTTTTTTGATCTTTATAGCTTATCAATAGCTAGGTCATTAGAGATGGTTACACACAACTTTACACAAGGACAGGAACTGGGAGTGGAATGGCCTGTATTATTGAACTACTCCATCATTCACCTGGAGCGATTTTGGGAAAATATGGAATACCAAAATCAGGAAGTCAGGATAGCCAGAGCTGGGTACCAAACCCAGATCCTTTTAAATGAGTGCCCAAAGTGTTATCATTGTGCTGCTTCACTTGGCTACAGTAATTAGTCTCACAGTGTAACTTACACACATGGATGACAATCATCAACTGTTTGGACAGTCCTGCACTGGGCCGTGGAAGTGAGCCACAGCTCCCTGTGGGAACTGAAAGTGTACTTTGTAATGCCAAAGCTTAGTTGATCCCTGGAGCTTAACTGTTGTGATGCAAGTAATATCCTTGTGTGGCAACTTTGCTTGTAGCAGATAGATTAAAAAAACTGTGTGATTTAGGTCATGAGAATCTGAAACATTATTACAGTAATTTTTAGGAATGGTCATCTGGATGATGAATCTTTAGAAATGCGTATGCACATGTAGCACACCTTCACCGTTATTACATCATAAAAAAATTTTACAAGGCTAATACTGTTAGTGTCATAGAGGAACATCGTTCGTAGCCTGACATAGCCTGAAGGGTGCAATGAAGCATTGTGGAAATGCTTCTGTAATATTCTACTGTGGACACATGAAGCTTGTCCAGTACAGTGGCCACCTTAATATCTAGCTAGTTATAGGCTTAAAATATTTTCATAAATGCACAGCTACTTGCAAACAGTCTGTAGTTTTTTGGGGTTTATGCAGAAACTAATTTTGTTTATTTTAGGAATGCAGAGAGGTTTAGGCATGTGTTTGCCAAGGCTGAGGAGCTTTTCAGCCGTTTGAAGCTGGTGAAAGTGAAATGGCACGACTGGGTGGCATTAGGCTCTGTGGACTTAAACCAGCTTGCTGAGGAAAACTTAGTTTTATCAGATGACTGGGAAAGAAACTTTAAAGCATCGAAGGTTTGGAGCCAAGAAGTTGCAAAGCTACCGAGGTAAATATTTCAAAGCTATTTTAAATATTTAAATTTTTTATTTTAATTTTGTTTTTGTCACTACATTACTGCAATTTCTGCATTATCTGCCTCACCTCATAATATTAGCCTAAGAGAAAGCCAGTGTGTAAATGTATACATTGCTCATTATGACAAGCATGATTTTGAATTTTGCATATTTTCAGTTCATGCGGTTTGTAATGTTGCTCACACTTCAACAATGGTGAAAGGCTGTAGTTACCCATACTGTCCTTGTACAATATTGGATGAATATATCTGTTCTAAAGCAAAGAGTGATCTTACTCAGTACACAGACATAAGTACTCAAATAAATAGTGATGTATATTGTTCTATGTAAGATGTATTAAATTAAATAATAGCTTAATTGACAAAATTTCACATTAAACACACATAATGTTGCATATTGTCCATGACTATGTAAAACCTCGTATGTAATTTTTCCCAAATTACCAACAGGATTCAGATAGTTCATATTTTCAAAAATGCTAATGATATCATATTTCTGATTACATACACTATGTGGTACTGAAATCTGTTAAAAAACTACATATTATAATTTTTTTTTTGGCAAACAATTATTTTATAGAATTTTTTCTTCCATTCCCCTAAAAACATACCAGTATTGAAATATGTTTTTCATTTTCACCGACGATATGACATTCAGAAAAATATTTATTTAATTGTACCGTTACATCTGTACTTGAAGCAGCTTACCCTCCTCTGTAGTTTCACACAGAATATTCTTTTGAAAAGGAGGAACAGCAGTAATCGGAAAAGAACTTAATATGCCAATTATATTAAATGATATTAAAAATCACTTTTTGATCAATTACTGCAATATGCACATAGACTTTGACAAATAATACCATTATTTAACATAATTTCAAACAAATGTTACTATTGTTAAATTGTTTAACACTCTAAGAAAACAGTTATTAAAAGAAGAAAAATAGTAAGAATATGATACAATTCTACACAGATAATGATTCACATATATGTACTCTTAAATAAAATCTTAGAAATCTCATAAGTCTATATTGATAACTTTAAATGAAGCCTTGCTAATACTATGTAGTTCAGGTTAACTGGCTATACTTGCATTTGCTTCAAATTTCTGTTGTTCCAAAGGTAAAAATAGAAATCCTTTTCTCACAGTGCAACAAGAAATGCCAGAACTAGTTATTGTTGACATCGCAGTGAGTTGTGACTCTGCTCCTGTTATTGAAAATATCACTCACACATGTTGTTTAGGTGAGTTTATTTTCACCTCTAGTGTATAGTATTTTTAGATAAATGAAGTTCATTTGAACATTGTTTCTTTTGTCCTTCAATGATGTGACTTAATATGAAACTTTATAGAAGCTCTTCACATGTTTAGTAACTGGCAGTTTTACTATACTTGTAACAAGTCACATGTTGGTTCAATTCTTCTCTTCAAATCTCATACTCGCGCCCTGCTTGGGCAGCCAAATTGTAGCACTTCTTCCATAGCGACTGCCCCACGATGGGCAAACGAATTGTAACACTTCTTCCACAGCAACTGCCCCACGATGGGCAAACAAATTGTAACAAGTCACACGTTGGGCACACATGTCACACGTTGGGCAGACATGTCACACGTTGGGCGGACAATATGTAACGTTTTGTGTCTCATACAAGTACCTGAGCCCCACTTGGGCCGACAAATTGTAGCACACCAGTCCACCTAGACCAGTGCACTTTTTCGACGATAACCCAGCCAGAAAGGCAGGGATAAAAACTGGAACATTTCTCTTGATCTGTAGTCAAGTACTCCAGAATTTACTGGCAATATTTTTGTAGGTTATGTCACATTGTAGACCAAATTTAGAACTTTCATAGAAACTGGCAAATTAAGTAAAGTTAGTCACGAAACAATATACTTCGCTATGATCCGAGACTGCTGGTTTATTAGATTTTCAATTTACATCGGCACAAAATACATACACTGTTTACCTTAACACGGTGGATCCGGTTCACAGAAAACTACAAACAGAAACTCAGCAAACTATATCAGACAATTAGGCAAAACCAAATTAAAAACTACATCATGTAGTAATTTGGGCCGCAACCCCCTACCTCGCCCGCGTCATGACTTATTCTAAAATGGTGGAAGCAAAACATTCCAGAACGAAGGGTGAAATGGGGGGCCACATGCTGTGCTCTCATTGGCTGGTTCTCGGTGGCGTGACCTTCGTCATTCGTTCCATTATCTAGAACCCTCTAGGGCACAATCATAGACTACACATTAAAACAACAAACGGCGCCAAAACTCTCGCGGAAAAAACTAGAACATAAAAAGAAAAACAAAGCTATTGCCTCCTACCAAGGCCACCTGGCCATGACAACAAACATTACATCCTATCTAGAACATACGAGAAACAAATAACTGCATCTTTACTTTCCCCTTCCGGAACCGAGACCACTGAAATAAAAGTTACAATTTTAAATATTGTATTATAAAATATTACATAAAATACAAATTCTCCTGTAAAATAAAACCCCTTGTCTTGCAATGCTACGTACTCTTTATTATTTTCACAGAGAAAAAATTTATTTAAAATTGGTAATTTGTACAGATTACTAATATTCATATTATTAAACTCAGACGCAAGTAATTATATATTACTATGCTGTAGTATTTTAATCATGATTATAATATGGAAGGTTTGAACATTTATTAGGTACTCAAATGAAGTAACCTAAATTCTTGCATAGTTACTTTAATAATACAAATGTTACACTTATGAAGGAACACCATAACTATCTACTGAGCTTGTTAGGGTGTCTCTGTTGTTATCAGTGTTTACAATGTATTAATTGTATGTATTCGTGGACTTGTAGTTATTTATATCAAGCTAAACCAGTAACAGTATGGAAGGATTTAATTAAAGATCTTAAACATGGCATTGTTGTTAGTTGTCGAATCATTCTACTGCTCATTAGCTGAGTGGCTGTGCAAAATGGTTGGCGTAAATTCGAGTTGGAATAAATACTGAGGTGAAGTGCAACAACATGGCAATGGCAGTGGGAGGCCAGTCACCACCCCAATTAGACCTTCAAAGCATAACAGCATTCCCAGATTGGAAGTTTTGGGAGACAGAGTTTGAAGATTACTTAGTGAACACCAGCCAAGATAATGCCAATGATAAAGTGAAAATCTCTTTACATAGGAACATGTTGGGCATTGTTTCCGCCTATATCCTAACCACAATTTCCATCCCTGATGTGGACCAAAACAAATATAAGAAACTCAAATCAGCTATTGAGAAATATGTGAGCCCGCGGGTCAATGAAGTCTTTTAACGCTACATATTTAATCATAGACAGTAAGAAGAGTGTGAAAGATTTGAACATTAACAGTGCTGCAGGAAATAGTGAAAAACTGCAGCTAGAACTGTAATAAGCAGGACCAGGAAAGTCTAGAAAACAAAATGCTGAGGAACAAAATCGTGTATGGCTTTAGATATAAAACTGTTCAAGAGGCTTTATCGAGAATGGGTAACCTGACACGGAGAAAGCTGCAACATACTGTCGTATGTGTGAACAAAGCAAGCAACAAGTACACCTTATAAACAGAGAGTCTGGGGGCAGTGAAAATATGAAGTTGTAGTAGTGAGTGAGATTAGAGAAACAGTAGGTCACAACAAACCCAAACAACAAGCGCCGCAAACAGCAGAACTTTGGGAAAGATTTCAATTGTGGGTGGTGTCAATCTGTCCATGGTCCCAAAGTGTGCCCGGCCTGTGACAAGAATGTGCAAAGTGCAGGTTCCTCAATCATTTTGCAAGGACATGTAAGGTGCAGAATGTGTAAGTAGTAAAAAAAACTTGACACTTGCAGCTTGCAGGAAAGTTTATATTGTAACAGTGTAACTGTAAAATTAGGTTCTGTTAAAGTTAAAAGCCTCAAAATCAGTGGCAGTAATGTTCAGCAGGCACATCCTAATGAGTGGAGAAAAAAAAACATTAAAAATGTCAAAATGGTCGTGAAATTAGATACAGGGGCTCAAGTCAGTGTTCTGCCATCGCGAATCTTTAAAAAAGATAATAAACAGTTCTTAGTTAGGCCTACAAACATCAAATTAAAAACATTGGCTGGGGTAATCACACCAGTAGGCACGGTGACACTGCTTTGCCAGACTCAGATGAGTGAAGCATACATTGATTTTATGATTGTTGATCTTGAGGTAACACCGTTGCTTGGGCTACCGGGCTGTCTGGCTTTAAATTTATTTTAACGTGTTAGTACAATAAACAAAGAGAGTGCTAAGGAATAGTTCATACAGTAGAACAAGGATGTCTTTAATTATCGGGGCTGCTTTCCGCCAGGGGTGGAACAATTATGCTGGCCACCGATGTGGGTACCCCAGGCACTGCACACACCACTTAAACAGGCTAGTAGAGAAACATGTAATTTAAAAAAAGTGAAATAGAGTTAAATGTATGGATAAGTAACCTAGTGATCACTGAGAAGCTTAGTGGTATGGTAAGGATATGTCTAGATCCGTCAGACCTTAATGATCAGATAATATGACAGTACCATATGATTTCCAACATAACATACATTTGCGAAAAATTGGCAAGAAAGAAGTACTTCTCTGTATTCAATTTAAGAGAGGGATTTCACCAAGTAAAACTTGAAGACGACTCTGCATGCAAATGTTGTTTCTCTAGCCCGTTTGGAGTCTGTATGTACTTTAGGAGCCATACGGAGTGGCTAGTGCACCAGAAACATTTCAACAACTAGTAGAACATAATTTAGCAGTCAGATCGAACACTATTATCTACTTTGATGATTTGTTATGCATGGGTGAAACTGAAGACATTCTTGATGAGGCTGTGCAAAAAGTGGTGTAGAGAGCCACAGCATGAATTATAAAATTCAATAAGGACATATTCCAATATAAGCTAACGTAAGTAAAGTACGTGGGCCACATGTTTTCAGTAGAAGGCATAAAAGTGGACCCCAACAGAGTACAAACATTGTTGAACTTAAAAGTTCCATGCAATAAAATGAGCTGCAAAAACTGCTAGGCGTGTTTTAACTACGTATGTCCGTTGCTTCCTGCCCAACATGGCAACCATAGTGGCACCATTGTACACACTTCTAAAAGGAGGAGTAGAATGGCATTGGTCACCAAATCATCAGAAGGCATTCAAGACCATAAAGCAAAGTGTGTTATCAGCACCTGTTTTAGCCTTGTTCAATCCTAAAAAGGAAGTCCCACTGCAAAATGACGCATCACATAAGGGACTGGGATGCTGTTTGCTACAGGAATCTAGCCCAGGGACAGGCAAGTTACAGATGGTAACCACAGCATCACGTAACCTGAATGAAAGTGAAAAAAACTACTCTCAGGGAGGGTGTGGAATATTGGTTGAACATTTCCAGTATTTTTCATATACATACTATTAACGCAAATTAGGAAGCTTTCACAGTAATCAGATGTTCCAAACGAACCATTTATGCTCTTAGGAAGAAACAACAGCAACATGGTACCTTTGAGGATAAATTGCAAATAATTACATTTTCTCGTAAAACTCACAATATTGAATTCAAGTACATTATAAATAGTAAAATTATTTTAAAAAAATTCATTGTTTACGTGATTTTGGTGTGCTATTAGATTCAAAATTGTATTTTCATCATAACATTGGCAATATTTTGGCAGAAGCAAATAAAACATTAGGTTTCGTTAAATATTTAGCACGCAATTCAACTGGCTTTGATTCTATATTATGTCTTTACTATGCATTAGTCCGAGTTAAACTTGAATTTGGTTCTGTAATTTGGAATTCTATAACTAATACAGACTCAGAGTTGAAATTATACGAAAAAAACTTTTTAGGTACATCTTTAATAAATATCTTATGAAAGAATCGGAAGATTTTCAATATGAATAAACTTCTAGAATACTCAACACTCAAACTCTAAAACAATGAAAAAAAGCTATTGATGCTGTTTTTTTTTTTTTTTTTCAAACAGTTTTTTGGCCAAGTATCACAGCTCCGAAATTTTAAGTAAAGTTGGATTTAGAGCTTCCACATACTCTCAGAGATACCCTTCTCTTTTTGTTACAAATCACAAAATTTGGGATTTAACCAGAAGGTGTATTAGTAATTGTAATGAGGTACTAGGGCAATCTGATCTATATAAAAAAAAAAAATCACCATTCAATATTGTTTTAGCTCAAACTGTCTTTAATATTTTTTTCTCATAAAAACTCTGTAATTAATTATGAAAATAAAAGTGCTGAGTTATACTGTCTTAGACACTTTAAACAATATTAATAAACAGTACTACAGTTCAATTTATTATGTATACATGTAAAGTAGTATGTGGGTGTTCATATGTATATGATTGTACGTATTAATGTGTATGTAACAATGTTTTGTGTCTTTATATGTTTTTTTGTTTTTGTATATATTTCAGTGTCGCCTGTTAAAGGTTTATCTGTTGGTTGGCACTTAAATAAATAAATAAATAAATAATTGTTATTATTTATTGTAATGCATTAATATTAAATTTACTTTAAACAGATTATATAAATTTCACTCTAATGAACAATAAGGGTAATAATTTAGTTGAATTAAATATTAAAATTCTCGTTATAGGCTGCACATTTATAGAATATTCAGTACGAAACTTCTGGGTGTTTATACAGCTCAGGTTAAACTGGATGGAATGTATAAATATGATAAGCAAAAAATTGCCACCGGAATGTTCAATGTTCTGTTCTTAGAAATTTAAAGACGGTTTTAAATAAAGAGGGCGTGAAAGTGATCTATAATTATTTGTTTGAGACATACTTAAGATACGACATATTCTAGGGGAATTCTACTCATGTAAAAATAGTTTTTAGGCTTGAAAAATAATGTTGTGAATATTTTATGTAACGTTAATTGTTGTTATATTGTGTATGTAATCAGCTGTGGTCAGCAGTATGAAATAAATAAATCAATCAAAAACCTGAACTAGAAAAAATACAAAAATATCTGTCACCCAGTTTTTTTTTTTTCATGACAAAAAATTTCTTGGTTCAGCTAATTAGTTCATTGATGAAAATTCTGTTAACTATGTAATGAGCTTCAATGTAATGTTTTTGTCTTGAAAGAACATTATAATCACAGTTAAACAAATGTCCACAATATTGACAGATATATATATCTGTTCTCATTTAAACTTGGGAAATAAGTGTCTCAAAGTAGTGGAACTGAGGGATCATACCTGAAGTTGACATCATGGCCAAACGTTTGTACTTTTTCTGTTTCATAAAACACCCACTTTAAATGTAATTTTAGCAAAAGTTAGTAATTACAAAAACAACCAGATTTTCCAGTTTCTACACGACCTCTGGCTTTCCGTCATCAATTTCATAATGATAAAAAATACCCCAACCACATTCTTGTCTACAGACAGACGTTATTCCTATGGATGAAAGCTCATGTTTTATCGGGAGTAGCTATAATGATTAATAGGTGGTCTATGTGATAATCATTTTTTACGAATGGCTTATTGCTACTAATAAAATGAATTCAAACCAGTGAAGTATATTAACTGTTTCCTATTTTAAATTAATATAAAAATGTGATTAGATACATATTTTGAAGCTTAATCTTATACCAACTACAATTATATAAATTCAAAAAATTAAAAGTATTATATTCTAGTAGTAAAAATTATGAAGTATTACATCTCCTGAACTTCGTAACGCGGCTGCAATCTGGCAACAGCGCGCGCCACAAGCGCTGTATTTCAGTCTAAAGTTGGTACACTATAGCATATCATTTATTGAAAATGGGCTAGATATCAGTTAATGTCCCCCACTTACTACCAGTAAACTTTCACTGCAACTAAATTTTTTGTATTTGTTCACAATAATTTCCTCCGCGAACAAATGTGTGTTTGCTGCAGTGATGGTATGCAATACAGTACTTCTGTGTCATTGATTACACTAACAGGCATAGTAGCTTTATTGACACAGGGGAGACCGTTACGAAAACAATAGCATATCAAACACACGTAATGCATATGACAGTCTAGAAAAATTAAAATACTCTACATGTTTACATCCACAGTCTAGAAAAACTAAAATACTGTACATGTTTACATCTGCATTTGTTACAGCGTCCTTTCTCAGATAGCACAGATAATCTGACGTTAACTGTTTTAAGACTATACAGCAGTTGTAAAACATTTGTGTATCTGTGTGTGTGTTTTATTGTTTTTGCAGTTCTGATGAAAAAGTTGAGTGTTTCTCTGTGAGCTTACTACCTGTACGAGCTGAGATAGAGCTCCACAACCGCCGCTACTGGGACACACTAGTCAGCTCATTACAAATCTCAAGCTTGAGGGATGTGGCCACTATTGAAAAGTTCACAAGTGAGGCAACACAGGTGCTCAATCAACAGCCAAACAGTGTGGAAGAGATTGGCCATGCTAATGCTAAGCACTCTGAGATCATGCTAACTGCACCTAAGGTATCTAAAATATTTTTCTATGTTACCATTATTAAAACTTTCACTATGTAAAATATCTGGTACAGTCAGTTCGTGTTTTAATAGCCAAAGTAAATTTTACTGTCATTCCAGTATTACTTTTTGTCACTTGTTGATCCAAAATGGCAGTGTCACTGTTAAATTAAAGATATACATATAATTCATTTCAGAAGTTTATAACTGAGCCCTCAGTAAAATATATTTATTGCCAGTTATTATATTTTGAGTGGGCCGTAAAAAGTTCTCGCTATATTATGCAAGGCTTATACGTAGCTGAGGCTTATCATTTCATTAGTAATGAGATCGTTAGAGATAGAACCAGCAGCTTAGACAATAGGGGCAGGGGGTATATAATTTTATGGCTCGTTTACAACACGGTCTTAAAATTCAATTAAGGTGAAGTGAGGTGAAGGGACAATACAACAGCCATGTCAGAGCCAGAATTTGAATCCAGGACCTCTCACAACATAGACCGACACTTAACCGATTTTACTATGGAGGCCAGCTTCAAACAACCAGAACTATGAAAGGAAGGTTTCATGGGTTGTATTAAAAACTAGCCCAGCATTCATTTGTATTGATTTCAGAAAACCATGAAAAACTAAAATCAGGATGGTCAGACTAGTTATTTGATCCTGAGTTCTCTTAAATCCACGTCAAGTGTGTTATCACTGTGCCATATTGCAAAATAAAACAACCTAGCTTGGCAACTGATCGTGAGAGAGAACTCTTTACTAAAGTGGATTTTGAAGCTTGTTTTGCAGTTTTCATAAAATTGTTATAATTGGCTATATAGTCAGACTTGGGAAAGTTAACCAAAAAATCTAACTGATTAAAGTTGATGTTAACGCCTTAAAAAATTTACTGATTTAAGGTAAATGTTAATTTTTTAAAATATTAACTGATAAAAGTTAAAGTTAAAAGAAAATTAACTGATTAAAGTTAAAAGTTAGTGTGTCCCAAAATTTTTGTATGGAGAAATATAAAACGTTACACACACATGACCACATGACCAAGAAAATTATTGTTTTAACACCTAGAAAATCATTTTAAATAATTGCTATTCTTTTCAGTTTCTGAAAAAAAGAAGAAATTTGCGGTCACTGTAATTTAGTAAAAGTTAGTAATATAGACCATTCTAATAACATATTAAAGTAATGTTTACAAACTCTGTACGCTGCACCATACCAATAAAGTAAATCGCGCTCTTATTATGTTCCTTAGTTTCCGAGAAAAAAAATTGTTTGCTATGTTATCGATCTCCTGGTCGAGACAAATGCGACTGTGGCGCCACCTACTGTAACACGTTCGCTTGACTCAGCTTGCATCATGTAGCTAGTGCTAGGTGTCATATGTGTAGTGTTCGGTGTATAAATCTAAAATGCTAGTTTTGATGTCAATATTGTGTGTCGGTGTTGGACTCTAAAGCCATCCAGTTATTTTCTAATGTATTCATCGGTTTGCAGAAACTAACTCATTACTTTTAATCGCAAGTCAATAATATTAACGATTAAAAGTTTAAAATGGGCTAGTTTCGAAAGTAACGACTAAGTCAAAAAATTACCCGAATATTTAACGATTAATTTTAATAGTTAATTTTTTAATCGTTACTCCCAGTCTGTATATAGTATCTGGTATGCAGTTTTATAATCTGAAATTCAAATGTTATATAAGTGTGAAAATGTGACGCAAGCAGTATCCACCAAGTTCAGGGCTAGTTGAGATGCTCCAGGTTCATAAACGTCTTAAGTTCTTATGATCAGTCTTTGTAAAGCCTGTCATCGCCAGTCACAGCTACCTTCTGTACTGTATTTGACCTGCTGGAAGTGCCACAAGAATTCCCATCAGCCACATCTACAATTCAGCAGAATTATATTGAACCTGTTGCCTGATAAGTGACTGCAAATCCTCGTAACAGAAACATTGTTCACTCCCTTTGGTTATTCTGAGGCCACCATTATCAGAGACCACATTAACCATTTATTTGGTGGGTACCTGTGGTCACCTCACCCATTTTGATGCACAAATCTTCCATAATGCAATAAAGTTCTTCCTCCATGTAGTTTATGGGTTGCATAACTGTAAGGTGAGGTGAGATGGTTTTACCACAGTTTAACAATGAAGTCCTGAAAGCGAGAGAGGATGAAGTGAGGTGAAGGTGAAGGGACAACACAACATTCATGCCTTCGCCAGGTTTCGAACCCAGGACCTCTCACATTGTAGACCAGAGCCTAAGGAATAGGGCGACCACATTAACTGTAAGTGGCCACCGTCTAATAATGGGCCATTAGAAATTAGTATTCCTAAGGTACAGTCACAGAAAGGGGTTGTGTGTCAAGTCAGATACATTGACTCATCAAAGTTGGTACTGACAAACGTGTCTGGATACTAACACCTACGATATGACTGCACTCCATGTTTCTCCACTTTGCTAGTCAACATTATCTTATCACTAGGAACTCCAACCTCAGCCAGACAATGAATAGATAATTAAGATTGCAGGCTTTCGCAGCCATTGACAGCCTTATTTTGGCTTGTGGTTGTGAGCCACTTTGAATAATTGTCTTGCAATGTTTCGGCAGTCGCTGCAGCTACCGTCATAACGTAGTCAATGACCAATGGACAGGTGCAAGAGATAAAGGTCTTTATATACCTTGCTGTATAACGTATATAAGGACCTTCACCTCCTGTACCTGTTAGTTGGTCATAGACTACCTGATGATAACAATTTCAATGACTGCCAAAACGTAGCAAGACAATTTTTGATGTGGCTCACACTCAGAAGCCAAGATAATGCAATGAACAGATTGATTACTAGTAACCCTTCATGTTCTGTACTTTACAGTGACATTGGAGTTGGTGTAATTTACAATGTACTTAGATTTAATGATGAGAGCTGTATCAGTACTGAGATATTTTCACAGCTATATGTACAGAGCTAACATTGGATGTTTTTGAGCTTCTAAGTAACAGGTGAATGTAATCACTGAGAACATCAATGTATCCTCTACATGCTGCATCACAAAACATGCAATGTCAGTGAATACACACTGAGATAAAGGTAGCTTAACATGTATGTATTTGCTTACACAACACACCACGCTCCAAGTAATGACCATTACACACCTGGTAATAAAAATACAAAAACAAATGACAAAATGCTAGGGATGGGAAGACATATAAAAAAAAAAATTTTAAATTTTGAGAAAGGAGGAGGGGTATGGGGGAAGATTGTGAGAGGCAGCTAGGTAATTGTATCTTAGGTTCTGTAGTACAAGCATCTATGTTCACCATCAGCCAGCCTGTGACTTTGGAAGATAATTTTTTAAACACATTTGTGGATTTCCGCTTTATTGTGTACAGTTTTTTAATATATGAAACACACTGAGTTTCTTGTTAATGTGTATGTGAGAAATAAGTTTTGTTATTTTTAGTAATTATTTTTTCTAAACAAAATTTTCAGTTTCAACAGTTATGCACAGGTATATCACAAACAACTGCTGGTGACAATTACTAGCTTACCGAATGAAGCAGTTACATTAACAGTTGGTAATATTTGTAGATTAATAGCTCCTTCATATCACAGTTTTTACTTTACTTGGTAGCGGTAACCAGAATTACATTGAAACGAAACTAGTAGGTCCCATTCTTTTCTGTTGCCTGCCAGGATGATCGTCAGTCAAAAGTCTTTCAACCCTGTTATCCCAGATAGAGTGGCTGACTATAGCTGGACATTGTGGTTGCACTGAAAGTTATGCTGATTAGCTGATATCATTATTTGCTTTTATTAGCTTTTCATTGACTTAATTGTTTATGTTTCTTTAGAGTGTGTGAGAAAAGAGGTTTGGGTAGCTTATAACAGCGAGGTTTGGAGAGTCAATGAGGGTGAATGAGATGAACGTGAAGCAGCTCTGGATTGAAGAGGCATGGGTAACTGGAGATCCCAGAAAATACCAACAGATCAATTCACTGGGAATCGAACCCAGAGTTCCTTTGGAGGTAACATCACTGACTCTATACATATTTACTGTCACTGTGTACCTGAACACTTTATATTAAATGTGCACTGAATTTCTGTACAGAACCAATGTGAAATAACTAACTGGAACCAGGTTTTCCTTGTTCTTATTAACTTTATTCTGTGTATGTGACTACACCAGGGATGTATCCAAGGGTGCCAAACTAAATTGTTCATTTGAAGCAATTTTTTTACTAATGCAATAGCCTGCATTATGATTTAATATGAATATGTATGTATGTATAAGTATCTTTATTGTGTGTACGTATTATGTATGAGTGGGCACGCATAAACACACTTTTTTTGCCTTAAAAAATTCTTTCTTCATCACTAGTTTAGACAGCCTAACTCAAGCTCTGTCTTTCTGAAAAACATTTTGGGGTTACCTTGTCTGTGCCATAACTTTGAAATGAAATGTAGTACGCTTACTTAATTCACATGCACAGCATTTAATACTATTATTGTATGTGGATCTATTTACAAGTTGATTTATTAATAGAGTTAGGTAAATAATGTATTCTATTGTTTAGTAGTGAGGTTTATGTGGTAGAAAAGCATGTTCTTAATTTCCAGATGCTGGAGATCCTTAAGGAGGTGCAACGTAAGAATAAGACACTTGCAAGCTGGACAAAAGAACATTTGGAACAAGTAAACCGTATAGTTAATGTCTGGGATAATTTTCAAACAATGTTGGATAATTACCAGTTTATCATCAGCAGACAGGTACTGTATTGTTGTGGTAATCCTTGTAGGCTTAATATTGAAGTTCCTCCATTTTGTAAGATAGCACAATATTAGTAAAAATTTTTGTCATATTTAGATTATTTCCGGACTAACGGTAATCAAATTAAAATATTTGCAGTTCGTATTCAGAAATTTGATTTTTGTATGGTTTAATGTTGTATTTTTGCTATTTTGTAAAATAGCACAGCTTTAATAAATAAACCTTTTTTGTCATATGTAAAAGAGTATGTACTGTACTTGGCCAATTTTAATCAAATTTCATATTTTATCAATTCATTAATAAAGCTTTGCTTTACATACGGTTCATTGTTTTAGGTCCACTATTTTAGAGTATAGCTTGACATGAAAGAAAATTAATATTTATTTATTTATTTATTTTATTATTATTTTTTTTATATTTCAGCTAAAATATGCTTCCATTTTAGTACAGTAGAATGTATGGCCTCCATTTTGGAAGATAGCATGACAAAAAATATTAACATTTGTTCATATTTCAGTATTACTGGGTAGACTTAAGTCAAATTTTCTTTGTATTGTTACATTATTCGAGCTTTCGTTTTTGTATTTAATATTGTTGGTACAGCCATTTCTGAAGATGTTACGACATGAATATTGGTATAAAGATTTTTTTACATACTAATTATAGGATGACTGCCCTGACTATAATAAAAATTTATTAATTTAACTGTTCATCGTCTAAGCTTTGATGTAAATATACATATTATTTATTGTTGTAGGTGCCCTATTTTATGCTATCATATGAATAAATTAATATTTTATATAATATTTGAGGTCTACATGGCCCATTGTAATTTTTTGGGTTAACTCGTACTCACATTGAAGAAAGTACGATTATTAGTTATACTGGTAACTTCTTGTTTAGCCTAATCTTGTATTGACAATTTTTCTCATTTCATATTGTGTAGAAGTTGGGCATGTTAAAATGAAATTAATAAGTAATTTTAAATATATGAGGTACTGAGAAGATATGTTAATTTGAAAATAAGGTGGAGATAGTAAAGTTGATAATGGCTGATAATGTAACATCACGAAGTGGGGAGCGAGGAGCATGTCTTACAGAACTCGCTATGACTACGAGGAGGAAAGAAAATAATTAATAATAATAAAGAACAAACTGGACCATAATGATAAACCATAAATAATGCGAAATGTACTCTGTAATTAGAGATCAAGACTTGGGGGAACCAAAGATGTAGATCCTCGCGTTTTAGGCCTTACAAAGAAAAACAAACACTTTAAGAAAAGATATTACCTCATAGCGTATCGTAAGATAAATTCTGAAGGTTTGGTAGAACACATGTACAAAAAATCTTACTGAAAAAATGAAGTATGTACCTCGCTTGGCTGCAAATGAGAAGTGACCTGGAGTCGAACATAGACTAAAACAACCCCTACGGGTCACATTTCCTATCCTGTAGTGTGATTACCTGATTTACACGATCAACTTTCATGGCAACTGAAGATACTCCAAAGTTAGGTAGCCTAATTAAGTGACTACTAATCAAAATACTGTAATAAAAGAAAGTGTTAAAATAACTGTAGGTTATCATCAAATGAATGAAATAAATATTACAAAAATAATTATTACTTTATCGGCAGTCAAAATAAGTGTGTATACTAGACCCTCGATTTTACGAATACTAACAGTTCCATTCATGACATTTGTAAAATCGCTACCTTCATAAAATCGATTGAAGCCAATTTTGCCCCCATCCCTTTAACAAATTTTAAAATTGCATTTTTTATGCAAAGTGTATCCAATGGGGTCCCGATTTTTGTAGCGTTTTGCGGGAAAGTAAGACAGGTTATCATTAAAATATACATTTATATCGCAAGATGGGCGGTCATCCGATTAAAAGGGCACCCTTGAACATTAAATATGACAGACCCATGTTATGGAGAAAAAAACAGAGCACTGAGTGTCTTCTCACAAATACATAGTCTTTGACATCCGTATCGTTTCACACAAAAATTGACAAATAATAACTGAAGTTTAAATTTATATCAATAGACAGACATCTTCCGATTAAAATCACACTTACGAACGTTTGGTATGACCAATCCAGGTCACAAAAAAAATAAAACACCAAGCACGGATGCCTTGTTGCAATCGTGTAAACTTGATGTTCATAGCATTTTGTGGAATATTTTATTTATTTATTTATTTATTTATTTACAACAAATTTACAGAGGGCAAGAACAGCCCGAAGGCCTTGAAATTTACCCCCATAAACAAACAACAGTCAGGGGAACACAAATACATAAAAAACAACATAAGAACCACATAATACCACATAAAACAACATAAAAATAAATATAAAAAATAAAAAAATAAAAAATAAAAACTAACAAAAGATAATTAAGACCACAACAACATAGAAAGAAAACAAGGAAACATTGGACAAAGGGAGCGCACTGTCACCGGGTATGGAGTCGAGCTCACGGCAGAGGAGAGGACCCTCGGGACTGCTTTTCGGTCCCCTCCCCCCCCGCAGCCAGTCCCACCCCAGTGAAGCAACCCCATTTGAAAAATGAGAACAAATAACAAACATACAATACATACCGAATGGAAAAACAAGCAGGAATGAAACTGAGGGACGGAACAAAACAAGAAGCAGAAAACATGTGTAGGTGAACTCGACAGCCGGTGGATTTCCCCACCGGAGGGGGCCCTGGTGCGGATTGCCTGCCTCCCAGGGCACTGTGCGGTGGGGGAAAGAGATCGCAGCTGACATGACAGTGTCCCTACACACTCAAGAGACACAGCCAAAATTCAAAATTAAAATAAGCATAGTAAGACAAATAACACAAGTAATTAAAGTTTAATATTTGGATTACAATAATCAAGCTTGTTACTAAACTTGTTGTAGTTAGCAACTACTCTATAGAGAAGGCTATTATTATTTTGAGAATACTTTAACTGACCTTTGAGCCTAGAATTAAAATTTGGTATTTTTATGTCTAAATTACATAAAATTTTCGGACATGAAAGAACATTTGTTAGGACTTTATGAGCAAAGATGGCATCCAATTTATTACGTCTGACCTCAA
>PNEQ01108451.1:0-26893 GCA_003012365.1 Medauroidea extradentata
GTCCCTGGAGGAGAAACCTGAGTCTAGCGTGAGTTGTTCATACAATCTCGTCATTACTTACTTGTTATGTGATGTCTGATGCTCGGAGATCATACTTCTACAAGCTGCAATCACTCACATCTCATGAGCTACAAGTATCTGTCCAGTAGAACCTAGTCCTCGCTAATCATGACCTACTATCCTCTATTGTGTTTCCCTCAAACTATTCTGTTACCGCGTTTGTTGGCGGTTACTGTTAACATGATTTCCCAGAAAATTCTCTCCAATCCCTGTACTCAAGTAAGATGAAAAGGGAAATTTTTAATGTCTTTGTTCACAGTTTGTTACTTTAATGAAATATCCAGGGACTGTCTATTTTGGTGTTTCAGTTACTAAAACCTTGTCTCATGTTAGGAAACATTTAAGGGAAAAATAAAATAATTAGGTTAGAAAAGTAAACTATAAAACTTAATTAATTGGTGTGCGGAAATTTAAGTAAAAAAATCACAAAACCAATCGATCTCACTATTTTTTCCGAATCAATTTTACCTTATAGAGTTAAATTTTTATCCAGTTGAATGTTAGTTAAATAATCAATGCAATTTCAAATAATGTAAATGTTAACCTGTTATATCATTCTATGTTAACATAGTGTATATTTGATATAAAATGTAAATCTTAAGAAATTATTTTGATGTACCATGTCATCGTATAGGTACATATACTACTCAACCAGATTATTATTACACATATAATTTAAGTGCTGTAATATTAGCAGTGACTTAAATAGGAAGTAGGTGGTATTGTTAAGTCCGGACATATGTACGCCTTGTTACTATTACAGCGATCATAGCGCACTAGCTAGTACTATAGAGTGTCTAGTGTAATACAGCTGAGTGCAGCTTACTTGCTTGTAATAGTGCAGTATATATAAGTATAGTGCATGTGGCTTGTCTCAGAGGTGGGAGCTGGTAGCAGTCATTCTGCTGGTAGTCATCATTACTGTGGTGGTTCTGCGATTGTTACTTGGAGAATGTGCGAGGGTGTTGAGAGAGTATCTATGTAGAGGACGTGTCTCACCAGCTCAGCAGCCGCTCCAGATTATTGCAGAGGCAGCCACTGTACCTGAGCCTGTCGCCGACATATACACCAGCTCATCTTCGTAAGTTCCTCCTGCTCATATAACATGAATATGACAAACACTGCTACATACCAGCGCGGTGTGATCATGAACCTGCAGGACATTGTCACACGTACTGGTTAGTACAGTGGCTGTGCTTTATTGTCTTCATATTGAAGTATTAGATTATAATATTTCGTGTTACTTGTGTCATGATCCACTCGCCAGAATCCTGTTACCACCTTCATATATAGCAGTGAATGTTGCTTCGCAGACAATTTACTGATAAATACTAGACAACAAGGCGAGCCCCTGTGCAGTAGAGCGGACCGACAGTTAACAGGAGTTCACGTTCATAGGCATGAAATCTATAAAAAAAACCTATAAAAGCTAGTTTTAAATGCATTTCCTAATCGTGAATACCGATATCAAGCACTTGATATGAATTTATGAATGAAATCAACGAACACGTAACACAGTTCATGCGCTGTTACGTAGAGTTCTCAGCCAAAATCGACCAAATGACGAAAATTTTTATTTCTATAGAATGTACGTGTGAAAAAAGTGCAATCTTCAAAGTTTGGTAAACAATTCTATGAACATGTAACACATTTCCGGATCAGAATCACGTATTTTATTTTATTTCATTCTATGTATTGGCTACAGCTTTATGTTACGTAAATATGTTATGCTTGTGTTTAATATATTTAAATTATGTTTGATTATGTAATGGCTGACTTAGGATATTTGTTTGTGCTGGGTGGAATTATAGTGATAAGAGACTGGCTTAGCTAGAATTTTATATTTAAGTTATTCCGCTTGTGATTACTGCGTACAAATCTGTGATTGTTTTGGCGGAGCGGCGAGGCGCAACAATGCTAGCGGGAGACTGACGCTTGAGAGACGAACTGTGATTGGCTGAGAGAACAGATGCTAATACGTTTTGAACGAATGACTAATTTTGTAAAAGGTTTTTGAGGGTTGGATGGGCGTTCTTTGGTATGGGAGACACGCAATGTCACATGCTCTCGTTTAGGTGATTTTAATTATTGCAGAGAGAGAGAGAGAGAGAGAGAGAGAGAGAGAGAGAGAGATGGAAAATGGTGTATATCAGATGTTAGCATGGTACGTGTAGTAAGTCGACATCAAGCAGCCCGTGTGTTGTTTTAGCGAAGATAACAGGAGGAAACCACTGTCTTCCGATGTTACGAGAACATCTAGACAACACAGCAACACGCTCCCCGCTATGAAGACGTCAGCTAAGTCTCGCCAACACGTATATCTCGTTGTTTAAGCCTGTCTTTAACCTCTGCAGCCGTCATACGCTTTTCGTAGTCTGATGTTAGCGTTTGCACTTTGGAAACTATTTCACTCAACGTCAATCCCTGGGTAAATAATATTATGCCTGCTACTGAGTCTTGCCGTGGGAATAACTAAATTAATAATTCTATTTTCTTGTGATATAGCAATATAAATTACTTACCATGTTTACACTCATATTTCTATATCAGACTAAGTGGCCTTACTTATTTCATTTTCTCGCAAATCTAGATGTTTATAATTATGGAAATTAGGAGTCAGCCAAGTATAATTAATTATTTCAAAGTCAATATTACTTATTTACCGAGGAGCATCCATGTTGTAACACACGGAACAGCCATCTTGTAAGTGTCGTTTTCCTATTTGAACACGTAATACATAATTGTTCTTATATTGTTGGAATGTAGTTTCTTCTTTGATTGATTTAGAATCTAGTAGTTCTGTATACTGGAAATTATAGGATCACCAGCGAACTCGTCCAGAACTTCATGTGGTAAGACAGTTTCAGGTGTCTCCTTAATTCACACACTGAACCCTACGCTTAATGAGCAGATCTATTTATTTAATGTATTCCCTGAGATTCCGAACGAAAAGGTAAGTCAAAACTGGGCTATTTAGTATCGCAGTTGGATATAACAGTATTGTGTTTTGCATCATAAAGAGTCGTTGTAGAGCGAATTTCATTACGTTGCAACACACACGTGACGATCTCTACTCCTCTTATTCTTGCTTTACTAATCCAAATTATTATTTGAAAATATTACACCAGGGACATGTATTTATTCATATTATTACGCGCCACAGAAGTACATTAAATTATTGGATTATATGTATAAAAATATAAATGTTCATGAATGTCGTTTATCTGAGTGTAAGACGTCAATCAGTTGGCCGTCAGATGAAGTGCACCAGACACGACAGCTGTGCTTGAAGTAGATACACCTACATGTAAGTATTTGTTCACAGCTGAGCCTTCAGTGGAAAACACTGTGAGCTGTTTATCAACAAATTGCTTTCAGTGTCCTGAATATAAACCAGTTAGCGCAATGTAGCTGTGGACTGTGTGGAACATAACCGGTTTTGTCATAATATGCACCATTAACTTTCCAACCATGACATACCAAACAAATATCTTGTTGCTAGCAGTGAACCACAGCCTAGATATTCTAGCCCATCATTACTTCTGGGCCAGCAGTCATCCAGTAATACCATCTACGACACAAAGTATGTTTACACCAACACACGAAACTACAGTTCCGCAAACCTGGGCATCGGAAACTGATGTTTGAGTGCGGTGTAAATGGCGCGTGAGGTTTCGTTGCCGAGGGAAACCTGAGTTCGTAATTCAAGTTTCGTGACGAAACATAGTGTAAACGCCTAAACTGACGTTTCCTTCAATTACGGTCAGAAACAAAGTACTGTGGCGGTTGAGTAAAAAATACTGTATTGTGTCGGAAATACAACGATGGTGAAAAGTTAAAAATAGTGGATAGCTCAGATACGTAGCCAGCTGCAGACTAAGCTCAACCTGCAGATTGATAATCCTAACACTTGATGGCCGAACTACTAATCTGGCGTATAAAGACGTCCTTCAATTGAAGTAAATACTCTCTGTTACGAGTAACACACACAAGGAATGTCGCAGGCGGACTTCTAGCTTACGTCATAACAATTATTGTTAGTTTGTTCGCCTTCTATGCGGTTCTATACCAGTCATCCAGTTGCAATGAAATGTTGCTAAGTTTTGCGTGCACCCACGAAGATCTCTGCGTGCAGAATATTTGGCGGGGGAATGCAAAATGAGGTACAGCGGCATAACGTGATAACATAAACATTTTTAAAACAACTTTCCATTTCGAAATATTTATATAACACCTATTAATGGCACTTAACATAATTTTACCCAATGCATCTTAATTCAAAACTTATTCGTTTCAGAAAATATCACATCAAATTGAAAGCCCCGCAAACGAAGTTGCGGGTACCAGCTGGTATTCATATACTTGTACAAACTTGTTTACCAATCAACGAAACTTTTTGGTTTTCACAGTGTCAACAAATCAAATAATTCTTGATATGATGACATGAAGAAATCATAATGAGTTGTTAAACTCGTTGTTAAACAGGGATTGGCTGGAGGCCAATGTTCAAAGGGAATAATAAGTTTAAATAGTAAACATGCAACTACAAATAAATCCTAAATTAAAAAATTATCAGTAATAGAAAAAAAATATTTTTTTTAAATTTAATTTTATATTTAATTATAGTCATTATGATGCATGTACAATTAAATAAGAAATGGTCTACATTGCAATTAAATGTGTGAACTTTGAAATATTGTGTTAGTAAGAGTATTTAACTTTATTATAATAAATCATCAAACATATATAAAACGCATGTTTTATACTGTTTGTGTCACAAATGTCAGCGCCTTCCCCTCCCCCCAATTTATTTGCACTGTTTATAACCATTTTTGTATTATCAAAAACGTGATTGGTTCTATGAATTAATAAATGCAACTCAGTTCATTTACGATTTTCGTACATATATATTTTATTTAAAACTCCAGAACATTATTTTAATTTTCCATTTATTGATGTCGTGTATGTTTTTAGTCAGGTGTACAGCCTTTGACCTGAACAGTTTCCAGAAGGTTCGTAATATTGCAGCAGGACAGTACGGGACGGTGTTTCTGGTCAGGAAACGTGACGGTTCTGATACTAACTGTTTGTTTGCTATGAAGGAGCAAGTGCAGAGCGAGCAAACCGAAAAGGAACTACTAGCTCTTCTGAGAGTCAGCGGGTTGCTGTATCAGAACCAGCTCATATGCACATTCGTGAGTTCTGGAAAACGTTTTTTAATTGTGGAATATTGCAAGTTTGGCACGCTTCTTGACAAACTCTGAGATGTTAACATCCGCGTGAATATAGAGATGGTAAGAAAAGTTATGACGGAACTTATTGTAGGTATTTGAGAGTTACGTCGAGTGAGGATTGCTCATAACGATATTCACCCAGGAAACATTCAGATTGGAGAAGATGGCCACTTAGTTCTTACTGATTTTGGTTTGGCAACTGAGACTGGAATCAGAGGAATAAATTATATTTTAAATTTACCGAGAGTAATGTTATGCTTGATGAGTAAACTGGACAAAGCGGACTATGTTCAGACCATGAAATTTTACACTTGTCATATGAAATATAACGTTGACCGCATTTATTCAGTCCACGATTTTTAACGCTTTTTTTTTAAAAAAAATCATGAATTTCTCAGCACTGTCGATTGGGAAAAAGTTCGCACAAAGCAGTCACATGGACCTTTCAATGAAGTCCCGAACAGAGGGAAACATGTTTTTCAGGATCCTTTCAATTGTGAAGTCATGATATATTCTGTATGATTCCTTAGCGCTCTCTCTTTCTCTACTATAACGACATTCTTGACGAGACAAGTGTCTTTCTAGAAATGTCTAAAAAGTTGGTTGCAATAAAGCTGCCTCAGACATATTTCATTGGGAGAATGTTAAATTTCTGGTTGACTGCAGTAATAGCTTCATGGTTCAGTTTGCTCGCATTATAGCAATATCGTTAAGTGATTTACACATCATCGTTCCTCATTTACACTTTCAGTTGTGCTACCAGAATGTGTAAATATCTGTGAGGCATCTTCTTCGTCTAAAATATTTCTGGAACTTTATCGTTAAATGTGATACCTTATCGGCTTAACAGGAGAATAGCTACTAAAATTCCGTTAGAATATTTTGTTACATTTCTATATTTTTGCAGAAATTTTCAACATTGGTCAAAATAAATTTTACACAGTTAAAGATATGTGACGTACAGTTATTTTTGGCTAAACTTTGGTCATTAATAATTTTGAATTTTTGCTATAAATGACTTAAATTACATCTGCATTAAAATAAAAAGCTTACATACAATCTAATATGTAGTTGCACACATGATTAAACATGTGTTTTAAAGTTAACAAGTTTTTAAGCAATACTCAATAATATCGTTTAACAATTTCATACCTCGCTGAAATGAATTAAAATTACTAATTTTTAAACCTCTAACTTGTGTCAAGTCATATCATCACGATATAGTCTTTCTTGCGAAAATAATTACAATAAAGTCTGAGGGTTTAGATATCAGAGATGATATTTGGAATCCACTCGTTTGACTGAAATATAAAAATGATCACAGAGTTTAAATTTAAAACGTTCCGATTCTTACTTTATTTAAAATTTCTGTTTACTAAAGAGCTACAGCTATACACATTTACATGACGAATAACATACTCCATATAACTAACTATTCTGAATTAGTATACACAATAAAGTGCTAACCAGCGCAGTATTATATTGCATACATCGAGACAAATCAACAATTAAACTAGCATTAGCAATCATCAGGAATGCCAAATTGTTGGTAATAACTGGACACACAAACGTCTCTGTGTCCTGAACGAGATTGTTGGCAGTAAAATATGGATATCATGTTGTTTTGTATGTGTTTGTTTTCCTCGAGTTTGTTTAAAGACAAAGTAACATTTAAGAAATGTGTAAAACCTTAATGACAATTGGAAAATTTATTGTTTAAACAGGAACTTTTTAATATACAACTGGCAAAAATGTAAAACGAAAGTGATCCAAAAACATTTAACAATAACTTGAGAACTTTTTTCTATTACCCTTGTTGATTAGACAAACAGTGGGTCATGCAAAGTACTAGTTGAGTTCTTCTTTTTTGACAGTGTTTAATTCTGAGAGTAAAACTAATATTGTTTTTTCTGTGTGAAAATGTGCGGGTTAAATTGCGGTACATGCTGTTTTCATCGCCTTACGGGGCATTTTTAAATTAAAGTACGGAAAATGAATTGGAATATTTCTTGCATCCAGCAGAAACTTGAATACTTGGTTTATTTTACCCTTATCCTAGCCATAAAGGCAAAACCTGCACAGAATGCGCTGGGAGAAAATCGTACGCTCGTTAGTAAACACAGTGATGAGATAAAGACGGAATTTTTCGAAAATCTGAATCACTTCCAGAACAAGGAGTCTCTACTTAGGAAATATTTATTCTGTTATTTTATGTATTCTACCAAAGTCAACCAATGCAAGTGAATTAAGTAAAAAAACTGTTAAGTTGTTCAATGGCGTTAGACACGAAATATTTGACACACTTTATTGAAGATGCAAACTTAAACAGTAAACAACCGAAACTTAGATTCCAAAAACAAAATAAAACTTGAATCCAAGTAACCGATATGTGAAATGATTATGATAATGTGTACCTGTTTTTGATGGAGAAAAAAAAACCTAGATTTTTTGATAATATTGAAACATTATAGGATATCAGTTAAGTTGTCATGCAACATGTAGTATTCTAAGGTTTAAATATATGTAGAACTTTATACAATTATTGGTATAGTGACATTGGTTCACCTTTAAAGTACATTCAAAAATATAAATCATCACAAGATAAACTGTTTTTTTTTTCTGGTGAATTAAAATGCTTCGTGGGTTCGACAGTATCCATGCAGCAAGGCTGTCACACTTGGAATTCAAACAAACAAGATATTGCAATAACCCGGGACATAACTACCTTGTCTGGGTCAAGATTAGTAACAAAAAATTACGAATCATTCACATAGATTGTGGAGACGTATTAAACAGTTTAAGAGTTTCGTACGAAAGAAATTTGTTGTGTTAATTTAAGTCACAAGAACTTACAGAAATTTCAAGCCATGTCGGATTATAACTACGTCGTCTGAGCTAAGCTGAGAGAATTGTCTCAACTTTTAGTCTCAAAACTCGGAAAAATGGTGCGAAATCTTTAAATCATTGGAAATTTCAAGTTGGTTTATCGAACCCACATAATATCATTTACGCTTACATGATATATAAGAAATCTTTTCGAACTGAACTTTTAGAATGTGGTTGAATATATACTTATCAAACATTCTACATTTTTAAGACTTGTGAATCAGGAATTGAAACATTTTGCGAACTGAAAAATATTTTTTTTTTGTTCACTGTGTATCCATATAATGTTTGGGCCGAAGATTATCAATGTATTTCTTTAACTTGCGCATAACAGAATACTATTATTGTGTAATTGCACATTACACTTTTAAACAAGCCAGTTTACAGGTGTGATATCAAAATGAAATTGTGGAACAAGATGGTACTTTTTAAAATCTGCTAGTTCTAATTTCAGTAAGCTAGCAATAAACGTTATTTCCTTAGCTAACCACAGGTTTAAAGATATCAACATTAACATAAGTAGTGTAACGTGGCCAATAGCTAGCAATTAAGGAAGCTTCAAAAAATATTTATTTCTGATAACGAATTTTAACTAAAAATTGAAATATTTCTAAATATAGATGTCTAGAATTTACCGAAGATATCATAATAATGTACGCAACGTGAGTTATTACAAGCATTACTTCCTGTATGACATTCCAGTGACAATAAGTTATGTTTATAGAATATAGTACAAATAACGTTTGCTAGGGGAAAATATATGTTGTATTAGACAATATAGAAATAACTTAATAATAGCTGACTTACAACTTAAAAGTAATATGTACTTAGGCAGTTCAATTTGAGAGATGCACGACATCATGTAACTTACCTCAGTTGATGTCATCGCTAGGTTATAAGTGTATACTACACACAAACTGACTGACTAGTTCTTCCTGTCTACGTTATACATACGTACAAGTACTTTCACCTGTACTTTGGTGCCTGTAGTGTCGCAAATATGAATGTATACCAAAATAAAATACTTTTTGTCAACAAATACATAAAACAAGATTTTTCATTGTTTTACACATTTATTTATTAGCATAGAATATATTTCTGAAGTTTTTCCAAAGCGGGAGAATATTAGACCATAAAAAAAAACGTACAATTTTCATGAAAGTCTGAATTTTGGTATATGTATGACCTAAAGAGAGCTTGAAAACCAAGGGCGAGGAAGCACGAAGTCTTGTGTTTGACGTCGTATGAATGCGAGGACAACAGGGTCGGAGATCCTGACTGCTATCAACTGTAACAAATAAAATACATATTATCATTCGTGAAGAGTACTTTAGCTAGTCTAGCAGCTAGTAAGAATAATTTTTTTGTGGACACATTTTATTGAGTATTGAAAAATAGTATTAACTGACTTAAAGCAAATATGTACGCATCAGTTTAACACGCCGGCAGCTGTCCAGTGAAATGAAAGTCATTTAAACTGTCGTACAAATAAAAATTTTGCTGAACATACATTGCTGGTACTATTTGTATCATTTTGGCATTTATCTCCTAATAATGAGTATTTAATAAAAATATAATAAATATTTGACTTTTTCCCTCTAAAGTATGCTACTTACTTTGTAATAATGGTTTATTTAACTGCAGGGCAACAATAGAGAATTCTCCAGTGAAAACTCCTGCTAAATAAGAATGTAATTTAACTTTGCTTCTTGAAACGTTAAATGTTAGTAATGCTTCCTGATTAGCAATTTTAATGCCGAAGTTTCTACAAACCATGCGAATACATTGAATAATACATAATAATTACATAACAGTTGTAATAATGAGCTTGCTATAGTGAGACGGGATATTTGCGCTATTAAAGTAACTGCATTTATTTTTCTTTATTCCGTATATACATTTAAAAACACAAATATTTAATGATGGTGGCCACAGACATAGAAAAGCGGGAATTATCAGGACAATGTGGCTTTAAAGAATTGTATGATAAATTTCAATGGAATTCGCTGCATCTGCAAATTTCTGTGTGTTATTTTTTAAACTTGCTTGTTTGATCTTCAGTTAATGACTAGTGATGGAAACGATGGAAATTGAGATTTGTTTACAAATTTCTTTAATACAAATGTGATTAATATTCATTTTCAAAGTTGTTGTTAATTCCTTTGAACATTTAACCAGTTCACTAGCAAAACAAAACGTACAGTTTGAAAAAAAAATAATGTATTCCAAAAATTACTTTCGAGGTTTGCAAAAACTAGAAGTTTTGTTTTAATTCAAGGGATGTCGTGGAGGGACCAGAATTTTCTCTTTTCTGTATTGTAAACCTATCCTGTTACTAATAGTATAAATCTTGGGTTCTGGCCTGTTATTTCATTTGAGGGCAATTACACTAAAACCACACTTAGCTACTAAAACTGACATTGAATTAAATTATTTTTTTAAATAAGTTCAATAAAATTACCTGACTCATATATTTTGAAAACGTTGTATATAAATGTCGTGTTTTTTCACAGAGTACAACTGTACTCAGATTACATTCTAACAATTTGATCAACAGCATGCCGCTTCATCAGGGTGTATTATATACAGCATCATAATATTTTTTTCTTACTTTATTTAAAGTACGATCAACTATCTATTTCAGTCATTCAGAGACGTCAGGTTAGAAATAATTCTTTTAATTGCTGTTTAGAAGTTAACAAACAATACAAGTACATTTTTCTGAATTTTCTATGAAAATGTGATCATTTGTTAACAGAGATATTTGTTATTTTTGATCAGATTTGTAATTCATGTCCTACATAAAAATTATTTAGTTTTAATAATTATTGGTTAGTAAAAAAAAATTCAGTAGGTTGGTCTAATGAATCAGAATTTATGTTAACAAACGTATTATATGTTAAAAATATTTTGTTTTAAATTTGGTTTATAATTTAAGTCTATTTTCCCGTGTTTATATAAGTACTTTGCAGGTGTATATGTTTCTGTCCTTAAACGCTTTTGAACATGTCGGTCAAAGTTAATTAAACATAAAGTTTTTAGTAGACTGAATGGACTTTAGTATATTTCATGCTGGGTTCATATGTTATAAATGCATGGTATATAAATGTACTATTAATAGCATAGAATGACACAAATGAGGAAATATTTTCCCTAATTTAAAAAGTAAGATATGTTGGTGTTGTACAGGCATAAATTGACAGCTAAATTTTTGGAGGTTAACTCTTTTTACTTACCCCAATGCACACGAAAAAGTAAACTGAACTGTATCGCAGGTTTATGCCATAGTCCCAACAGGAAGACCACGGCACTGCGTCATGGTTCTGGATTACACCATGATCCCAATAGGAAAACCTCGGCACTTCGTCGGTGTTCTCGTTTAGGCCATGTCAAAGCACAAACCCCTCGTAACTGCGTCGTAATTCTGGTTTGGGCCATTGTACCAGCAGGAAGACCTCGGCACAGCATCTTCGTTCAGGTTCATAACATGGTTCCAACAGGAAGACCTCGGCACAGCATCTTCGTTCAGTGTCATAACATGGTCCCAACAGGAAAATCTCGGCTTTGCGTAGTGTTTCTGGTTCATGCCATGGTCCCAGCAGGAAGACCTAGGCACTGTATCGTGGTTCTGGTATATGCCTGGTCTCAGCAGAAAGACATCGGCACAACGTCTTGGTTCTGGCTAATGCCATTGTTCCAACAGGAAGACCTCGGCACTGCGTCGTGGTTCATTTTCATGCAATAGTCACAACAGGAAGACCGCGACACTGCGTCGTGGTTGTGGTTAATGCCATGATCTAAACTGGAAGTCCTCGGTACAGCGTCGTGGTTTTGGTTTATGCATTTGTCCCAACTTGAAGACCTCGGCACAGCTTCATGGTTCTGGTTAATGTCATTCTTCCAGCAGTAAGACTTTGGAACTGAATCGTTGTTCTGATTTCTGTCATGTTCCCAGGAGGATGACTTAGGCACTGTGTCTTGGTTCTGACTCATACCGTGATCTCAACAGAAAGAGCTCGGCACTGCATCGTTGTTCTGGTTTATTGCATGTTTCCTAAGGAAGACCTAGGCACTGCGTCGTGGTTCTGCTTCATGCCATGGTCCCAGTGGGAAGACCTCGGCACAGCAACTTAGTTCTGATTAATGCCATGGTCCCAACAAGAAGATCTCGGCACTGAGTCGTGATTATTGTATATGCCATGGTCACAGCAGAAAGAACTCGGCACAATGTCTTGGTTCTGATTAATGCCATGGTCGCAACATGACGACATCGGCACTGCGTCGTGATTCTGGCTCATGCTATTGAACCAACAAGAAGACCTTAGCACTGAGTCCTGGTTCTGGTTCATGCTATGGTCCCAACAGGAAGATCTCTGCTCTGCTTCGAATTTCTAGTTAATGCCATGGTCCCAGCAGGAAGTCCTCGGCACTGCATCGTTGTTCTGATTTATGCCATGGTCCCAGCAGGAAGACTTCGGCACAGCATCTTGGTTCTGGTTCATACCATCGTCCCAACAGAAAGACCTCGGAACTGCGTCATGGTTCTGTTGCATCCAATAGTCCCAACAAGAAAACCTCGGCACTGAATCGTGGTTCTGGTTCATGCCATGTTCTACACAGGAATACCTCGGCACTGCATCGTGGTTCTGGTTTATGCCATGGTCCCAACAGGAAGACCTCGGCACTACATCATGGTTCTGGTTTATGCCATGGTCCCATCAGGAAGACCTTGGCGCTGCGTCGTATTTCTGGTTCATGCCATGGTCCCAGCAGAAAGACCTTGGCACTGCATCGTGGTTCTGATTTATGCCTTGTTCCCAGCAAGAAGACTTCGGCACAGTGTCTTGGTTCTGGTTTATGCCATGGTCCCATCAGGAAGACCTTGGCACTGCGTCGTGTTTCTGGATTATTGCATGGTCCTATCAGGAAGACCTTGGCACTGCGTCGTATTTCTGATTTATGCCATGGTCCCAATAAGAAGACCTCAGCACTGCATCGTCGTTCTGGTATATGCCATGGTCCCATCAGTAAGACATTGGCACTGCGTCGTATTTATGGTTCATGCCATGGTCCCAGCAGGAAGTCCTCGGCACTGCGTCGTGGTTCTGATTTATGCCATGGTCCCAAGAAGAAGACTTCGGCACAACATCTTGGTTCTGGTTCATACCATCGTCCCAACAGAAAGACCTCGGAACTGTGTCATGGTTCTGTTTCATCCCATGGTCCCAACAAGAAAACCTCGGCACTGAATCGTGGTTCTGGTTCATGCCATGGTCCCAGCAGGAAGACCTCGGCACAGCATCGTGGTTCTTGTTCATGCCATGGTCCCATCAGGAAGACCTTGGCAATGCGTCGTATTTCTGTTTCATTCCATGGTCCTAACAGGAAGACCTTGGCACTGCATCAAGGTTCTGTTTTATGCCATGGTCCCAACAGGAAGACCTCGGCACTGCGTCGTGGTTCTGGTTTATGCCATGGTCCCAACAGAAAGACCTCGGCACTGCACCGTGGTTCTGGTTTATGCCACGGTCCCAACAGGAAGACCTCGGCACTGCATCGTGGTTCTGGTTTATGCCATGGTCCCAGCAGGAAGACCTCGGCACTGCATCGTGGTTCTGGTTTATGCCATGGTCCCAGCAGGAAGACCTCGGCACTGCATCGTGGTTCTGGTTTATGCCATGGTCCCAGCAGGAAGACCTTGGCACTGCATCGTGGTTCTGGTTTATGCCATGGTCCCAGCAGGAAGACCTCGGCACTGCATCGTGGTTCTGGTTTATGGCATGGTCCCAGCAGGAAGACCTTTGCACTCGTCGTATTTCTGGTTCATTCCATGGTCCCAGCAGGAAGACCTCGGCACTTCTTTTCGTGACTGGTAAGTAACAGATAACATTAAAGCATCACGAGTCTTATGCTAGTAAGTGTTTTACATATCAAAATGTATAGTTTGTACATGGTGGGCTTTTCTTTCTTTTTATGTTTCTATTGGACACTATAAAATTTTAAAAATTATTGGAAAATGTATACAATAAGTCTTCCGTATTCTGTAAATATTTACAATATACTTTATTTCTGTAGATTATTATGTCGCAGTTGTTAAATTTTCTATCAATGTCCCTTTATACTGATAAAATAGATTAAACAAAGTGTTATTTACTTTACTTTTTCTTATAAATATATTTTTGATCTTTCATCATTATTTAATTTACAAGCCCGTGTTTTGTTCACTCTGGTGGTTTTAAAGTTTTTTTTAGTCACGAAATATGTGTTAGTATTAGTTAATGATTTGTAGTTATAATTTGCTTACGAAGGAAGAAAACATTTAATATATTATACGTCCCGGAAATATTATAAGAATCACTAAGTTAGTTCTGTTTTATATTTATTGTTTGTACTCTATTTAATTTTGATCTTTAGTAGTTAAATTTTTCGGGACTGTTTTCGTAATTCGTATACACTTCATTAAGTTTAATTTGTATTCCAGATACTTAAAGAAATAACATAATCTGTTTTCTCTGAACATCTCTAGCGAAAATTATCATTATAATTCAAATTTCAATCTCTACGTATTGTATTAATTGTGTAAGAATTTATAAAATTCCGAATTTTGTGTTGCTTACTAGCTTCCAGCTGGACACAAAGGAAGTTACACAATGTTTGAAATTAAGTAATTTTTCTGTCAGACAGACAATCTACACAGGGAAATAAATGTAGAATATAAATTTTTTGAACGTTTGGTTTATATGTCCAGCACAATTCTTGTCTTTGCGAGATGAACATTATGTATAAAACAGTGACATAAGCGTTGTATATATTAGCACATGGATTTGTGCAGCAAACCGACATTTACGATAAGTTATTAGCTTACACAAAATATCTACTTTGAATGTGCCTTACTTTGTCCAGATTATTAATTGTTTACATTTATAACCCATAATTACCAAAATGTAACTGATATGATTTTAAAATATGTTAAAATACTATTCCCCACAGTGATATCTTGTTGTATTTCTTAAAGTATATGCAGGAAATTTATTTGACAGCATAGGATTTTTTTAAGAAACTGTTTATTATGCATGTACTTGAAGATCATGTCTGCATCATTATAAACGTATTTATGTCATTTAATAAGCGGTATTTTCCTAGTTATATTATTTTAATACAATCGATACTCTGCAAAAATTAAATTTATAAAATTCGACATTGTATGCATGTTATTGCTCTAAGTAAGTCAAGTTATACAGTACAGTTATATTTGTATATTTTTGCTTCACAATTATGTATATACCTATGTACCTAATATACTGACTCAGCGAGATTATTGCGCTTGTTACTTAACAATGAGTTTTGTTTTCTTTGTGGTCTTATCCTAGGTTCCTAATATCGGATATCATTACACCGTCATTATGAGTAGAACATATCACATTAATATTAGTACTACTTCTAACATAAATGATTACATAAGTGCAATTTTAACGTTACACTGAAGCAACCGTTCTTTAATATACTCTGAAATGTTCAGTTGAAAGCAGTTATCCGAGCACAAAATCTTCTAACGCAGTATGGTTTTTTATAATAGTTTATAATCACGGAAACACTAAAATCGCAATTAAACGAGGAATGTTGAATGTTTATGCAAAATCACATAAAGTTAAATCACAGTCTCTAAACCACAATCACAGAGATTTCACCTGTCGATATTTACATTCACGAGAGCAAAGTTCATATCTGGTAACTTCCTATTAAGTTGTTTATGGTTTCATAAATGGACTCCGAGTGACTTGCTTGGGGTTTTCCCTTCATAGATGCCGCATTTGATTTCCTTCCTCTGTTCTTCTTGGTTTACTCAATTCGTCTATAATTATATATCGCAGTATATTATATCACTGATATATACATGAACAATAAATATCAGGTATAGGTTGACAGGTGGATGGGGCGTCATTACGGGATGACATGAAGTACTTGTTCTAGAATGGAGAAACTACAGAATTATGATTGCGGTGAAAATACAGTTTTAAAATGAAACACATCAACCAAGGGCAACTTCCAAGAGGTTTCATATTAGTAAATCAAAAAATCCAATTTCAGTTCTCCAGGATTCAAACCCGCGCCATTCTGTTGATAGACGAGTGGTCTGATCACTATCTGTTGCGGTTTCGTAACATGGACTCGTTTATTACGTTGCCAAATAATCAGGAACGTAAATCAGTAATCTTGATTACAATGTTGCCTTAGTTAACATTTCTGTGTTGTCTACGCATATGTACTGAATGAGACAATGCACTTGTAATCGTCCTTCAAATACGAAACAACCATTTTAGATCATACAATATCAAATATTGAATTGTACTATAAACAAAGAAACACAATCTGTAAATGATTTAAAAAAAAAAAACCTTACTTTTTTACAGTTAAGGGTTACAAATATTTTAATTACTAGGCTGTGTGATTAAAACTTTAAAATCGTATACATTATGTTGTGTCGCAGACAAACACAAAAGTCTTCCAAACTCAATTATTGTAGGTAAATCTTCAAATAAGTTACACTAATTATTAATTGAAGTTGATGTCTCACAATTTTACAATTACACGATGGCCGAAGTTCACAATTTTTAGACAGTCTAAAAAAAAAACATAAATTAGCATCGTTCTAGTCACTTACCATTTCTAATAGGAGTTTAGTTGCAGATACTGGCTGAATAATTTTCTTTCATTCACGGCTGTCATATTGTTATTAGAAACACTTTTTCCTGTAACACAAGTAACCTTTTGTAAACTCAGAACATTTTGGAATGGATGGTTATCATCTTACACTGCAAAACTACAAAATGTGTGTTAACAAATTCACATATTTATAATTGTGTAAAATAACTAGTGTTGACCGTTAACTTCGCTTTTAACCAACTTCCAAAACAATGAGGTTATCAATTCTGTTTTTTTAGTTTGTAACCTCAGAACTGAGTTGTTTATAAATATATTTGGCAAACGATTTTTGAAAAAGGACGTTTACAAGTAGCTCCCATTTTAATTTTATAGGCATTAGACCTTCGATTTCGAAGATTCACGAGTAATCTCCTCAAAATCGTATAGGAGTGACTGATATTTTGGTCAGAGCTCAACACTGAGGTCTTTAGAGCTGGTGAGTGATGACATGATATAAGTACGGAGCAGTGTAGGAATTAAAAGGCGGTGAAGATGGGTGATCCCCAAGAAAACCCGCCGACCAGCGGCAACGTCTGACACAATTCCTACACGTGACACTCCGAGGACTGACTTCGCCGGGAAAAAATAAATAGGAAATGTATAGTGGTACAAATATTGGAATGTTATGACAATCCAAGACTAGATATGTACCTAACTATACTCAAAGAATTTTTGGTCTGACTTGGACCTCGAAGTCACAACGGACCTACAATGCGACAAATATCACGAATGTGGACAGTAGGCACCGGAACTCAGTAAATAACAATAAATGAAAAAAATAGTAAATACTATACCGAATTAAAAAAAATTTGAGCCTGGAAAAAATATGCATTTAAAGTAAAATATAATTAGGCTATTATTAGACTGCTTATAATACAATCAATATATTAGGACAGTAATATATTTTTGGAGTCAGTGCAAGCCACGTTTTTAAGAAATGTTGCATTTCTTAAAATTGATAAAACATTTTAAAAAATTCGTTAAATTGATACGCCTTTCTCTGCACTTCATACTGTTCAACACCGAGTAGCTGCTGTGGTGTCGATAAAAAAATGCTTAGTTGCGGTCAACGTTAAATTAAATTAAATTAGAAGTATACCAACTCATCATTACACATTTGTTAATCTTGGATGGCACCAACTCCAAAATTAACAATAATTGTATGTTACTGTCTTAATACATTTATTGTATTCAAAGCATTCTGAAAATAACGTAAACATCGTTCCTTTACAGTGTATTTTTTTTTCAGAGTAAATTTTTGAAGTTGTGTGTACATTTGTTATAAACGTATTCTTTCTTATCATGACACCTTTGCTCTGAACTCACCGATATCCTTACATGTGCTGAAAATGTTACATAAATGTTTTTGAAACATTCTCTACGTCGCTACGTTATAAAATTTTGTGTTTAAACTGATAAATATTTAATTCAAATAAAAGTTTTAAGAACTGAATAAATTAACCTATGGATTATTTATTTTTTAGTTAGTAGTATTTGCTTATAACTGTACTTATATTTTGTGACCAATGAAAAATTGTAATTTAAACTAAGAGACAATTAAAATTTTGACAGTGACACATAATTCAAATAGGTACATTATATTACCTTTTTAACTTCCTGTTTTATTTAAGTTGGCATCTTTCCTTTGACAGCAGAAATGTCTGGATGGAAGGTAGTTTAACATAGGCTTCGCATTCTTGTTTAAATTTTAAAGGTATATTCTTAATCATTTAATTTCTACGATTTTAAAAGGTTATTTTATACTCTTCTAGTTGTTCACTTATCAACACTGTCAAAGATCGTTCCAGAAAGATTTTGATTCCTTTAAGATTAAATCTATGTGAAGTTGTACATAATATCATATTTTTGTTGGTAATTTTTATCTGGGTCAATTTTAGCGTTTTCTATTACCTTAGGAGTCTTTTGGATATATATACGAATTTTAGTGGTTTATTCTCCTTGGGTTACTAAAGTTTCGTAATTGGTTTACAATTTTAAGCATTTTGGGTCATAGTTTTCACAGAAATGTTTTCAATTGTTTTGTTACGTAAAATTTTGTGACGTTCTTCTTTGTGAAAGTTCCTCTATTTCTTCAATGTGATGCAAAATTTTTTGTAAATCCAGGTTGTAAATCTTCGGCGAAGACTTTTCTTCGAGGGCATGTTTGACTTCTGACAGATCACTGTTACCATGGTTTCTGTTGAAGCCCAACTACCAGACTCCTGTTGTTCTTGTTTGAGATATAACTCTTCTTGAAGCAGAAGATTTGTACGTTCAAGGTCGTTAATCTCTTGTGCAGCATGAAGAAGGGCTAGTTTAAGGGCTTCAATTTCAAATTCAAGTTGTTGTCTTACTTGATTTTGCCTGATTTTTTGAATTGCCTTCTTCATGACTGCCACATACCTTCCATTTTTTGATGCCATGGCTTCAAGTTTATTCTCAGAAGCCGGAATGGAGGTCTCCATTTCCATTCTTTGAACTGAGGTTTTCAGACACTCGCTAGTACTGAAGTCAGTAAAGTTCTAGTCAGAACACTGTAGTGTTTCTGGAAGTAAAATATATAAACGCATTTTATGTAATTCACATCGAAATAAGCAAGTAAAAATATATATACAATATCCTTAATCACTAAGACTTGTGTGATACAAATTATAAACAGTATATTTGCGACATTTTCGCAATAAACGTGAATAAGTTTACATGAATAAAATTCTTTGTTTAGCGTCGCTTTTATATTGAATATAATATTGTTTTTCTTATCACTACACAGTTTGGAAGCGTGCGCGTTATTTTTAAGAAAAATATGCATTATGTAATGAAACAGTATATTTATGAATATCTCCGTTGTATTTTTTTAACGTTACCTAATGACTTCAAAGATACATTGACCTCTGGACGAGTTTATTTATATTTAGTGTCGTATATGGTTACACGATAAACTAATCTGTTACTGTAGTCATGTTCTCGGTCTGAAAACTGAACGGGATTTATACATTTAGCTAACCGATATTTCCTATATATTTATTAAACTTATTTTGCGTTAACAGTTAACTATAATGTAAAAGAACGAAATATCAGTTAATGTTGCATGACTAGCACAATGTCATACAATTTTAACAATATTTATTATATTCAATAACGCAAACATTTGCAAACTTTCGTCTACTGAATGAAACATATTTTGACTTCTAATCGAGTACAAAAGAACAGGGAATCTTAACATTACTATTGATTGGGTATGAACTAAAGAAATGTTTCATTTTAGTAATATCAACATTTAATGTAATTAAATTGGGGCATCGTTTAAAAAGTAAATGAAATTATTTTATTTTAAAAATGATTATTTTGAATCGTAAAGTAAGGCATTTTAAAGTTAAAACGTTTCTTCCGCTTGGAATAAAAGGCGTCTTACATACCAGCGAAACGTTGTAGAAAATATGTATATTGCATTTTAGGATGCGATCTACAACAATTTTCATCATCATTTTTTAATTTTTTAATTTTACCAGATTTTTTTTTATTTTAAGCACAATATGTAACTAAATGTTGCTCTTATGAAAGTCTTTCATCTAATAGTTTTACGTAATGCGTTGTTAAAGTCATACTTCGCATGTTTCCGTTTTAAAGACTACAGTCAAACGAACTGATATAAAAAAAAATCACAGTGGATAAAGACATTACAGGCTACAATGTCATGCTCATAAAAATAAAGACAAAAATATGTTTGTAACTAAAAAATAATGAATATTCAAAACTTTAATTAATTTTCAGATTCAACATTTATTTAAAATACAAATAATTTTTATTCTTAATTTTTATGCGTATGACATTGTATCCTGCAATGTTTTTATCCACTGTGATTTTTTTGTTTGGTATATCGGTTGGTTTTAGTGAAGTCCTTAAAACGGGAACATGCAAAATATGATTTTAATAAGCCATTATGCGAAAACTATGAGAGATAAAACAATTTTATCAGAGCCAAATTTAGTCACATTTTTGTCTAAACTAAGAAAAAAATATTTGGTACAAATAAAAAGTAAAAAATGGTGATGGAAATTGCGGTAGAACACGCCCTTAGGATTATGATTCTTCCAAATGGTTTAAAATGTCTAATGACATCCTTTTTAATATAACGAACACTTCTTTATTACTTTCACTGAAATTCTGCGTTTTATTATTTCATGGTACTTTTTATTTTTTAATGTAGATAAATTTAATTTTAAAATAGTTCTACAGTAAAAAAAAGCCCGATGTGCTACCAATATAAAACTAGCAGTACTTATCTCAGTCCTATAAATTAAAGGAAGATGATGGATTACTATGAGAGTATTTATTGTCCTGCACAAGTAGGTGAACTGTACATGAGTTACTACTGATTTAAGTGTTTCGGTTTTTTTTTTAACCGCACAAATATCTCAGGTAAGTATTTATTTTATGTTTCTGTTTTACAAAAAATTGCTAAATTTGCTGGTGCCTTGGCTCGGATGTAACTCTAGAAATATGCACCTACTTACTCACACTAGTCTACCCGGTATAGTCGTAAGTATAAGTCACGTATATCAGACTTTCAGTCTAGTCCAAAGTATGTTCTTCATGACCAGCTGGAAAGATTTATCGTAAAAATAATTTAAGTTGCTTTCTGTACTGTTTTAAAACATCGGTAGTAAATTCTTGTAAAACAAAATTATGTTTAAATCAACAGAATGCTCAGAACGATTTATGTTACAAGTATATTACCAATCAAGACAAGCGCTGGGCAGTAAAATAAGGAAAATAAGACATTGTTTATAACTATGTTACTGATGTAAACAGGACATTTCCTGGAAAAGGCGACTTCTAATCAATCCTTATCTTATTCCTTCTCTTTTTGGGAGAAAACATATTATGCAAAAAGTATGTACATTGGTTGAAAATACTTCAATAACGAGATTCTTAACTATCGTAAATTAATGAGTTTTATGCTTATATGACATAAAACTCTCGTTATTTTGATGCACGCTAGTAATAGTAAAGAACTAAAATTATATGTCGCTGTTATCTTAACCTAGTAACCTTAATTTAGACAGTACTTTAGTTGTGTGTTTTCACAAGATAAGAGTTATAATGTAGGAGGTTCACAATAATCTTCAATATTTTCAACTTCAAATAAAACACATCTGAGAGTATTGCTAAGAATCATTTTCTTGGTAGTGGTGACATCTTATACAGTAACACTGCATAGTAAAATTAAAACTAGTACAAATTAGGGAAGGCATATATTAATATTGTCTAACAACTATTAACAGGACTCGTGCTTACTTCACCTTGGACTAGACCTACTAACTGCACGCATACAAATCAGAGTGTAAATTTATTAAAAGCAATAAATATGTTTTTTATATATATATTTACAGCAAGCTCTAAATTTTTTTCAAGTTATGAATGCGCAAATTAGTAGTTATAATATAAAATAGTTATTTATGCAAAGTGAGTTTTTTTTGTCGTAGCAGCCAATTAGTTGTATACCTCTGGTTGTAAATACAACCGTTATAAAATACGTGTATTACATTCTTAAACCACAGAAGTAGAGAAATTTACCTTAGCAAATTTATTTGTAAAAATTGTTAAGTCATTTTAAAGTTTTAAGTAACTTGTAACATTCCTTGTTGAAAGAGATGTTACTATACAACTACATAAGAGCCACAGAATATCAGGTTCAAGAACATAACATATTGTCATGCCTAGGATTAATAACCAGCCCAACATTAGTTTATACGGAGCTTGGATGATCATAATAATTAAGGGAATGCTGGACTATAAATACAACTCGGGAACTCTCGAGAACTAGTTGAATATTTACCAGTAGCGCCACCTCGTCGCTCGATCCAGAAAATATGTTTGAAAATTAACAGTTATTTTTTAACAAACATGTTTGATCATTTTTGCTTAGAAATGGAATATATTACGCAAGTGCAAATGTTTTGTTACATATCTAGAACCGAAAAATTCGTCGAACTTTATTAAAGACCCAGAGAAAAGTTCCACTATATATCTTTCCAACTTCCATCTGCTCTACTCTGTATAGTCAAGTTGCAGTAATATAACATATAAATTCGTCACTTATCTTACACTTTCAGATCAGTCTAGAGTTTGTTATTTTAAAGCTAGTAGTTAAGTTATATTAAAATAACGTTGGTTTTAATTTTTATAATGTCTACAAAAACCTCGATCACAAATTCTTGCCGAGCAAAGTTTTAACTTTTGCCTTAATATATCCTTAGTAACCTCGTCATTATTGTTAAAATGTAAAAGATATGACTTCAACCAACAACGTAGTAGCTGTGGTGGAAATAAAATACGATAATATTTAGGTTGGTTAATGATGAAGTAGAACTGAATGTAGAGGAATAAAGTAATCACTGCCGAACTTTAATAAATCCTCTCACTGCCACATATTTATATTGTCACAAACTTAATTCAGGTTAAAACGTAGATTTTTTGTCATTTAGTGTCCTGGTATTAGAAATTCTTTATTACCATAGGCCACTGAAGAAATCTGTTTTTTTTTTTGTCGGTTGTGATTTAAATATATTTTTATTGGAAATCCTGTAAGTGAAAATTCGTTTATTTAATGACAATGAGAATTTAAATAATTTAACCGTTGTTTTATTATTAACCCCGAAATCATAGACCATTACACTGCTAATCAATCTGTGGACGTATTACGAGGATGCTCTATGTATGAAGCTATGCCTGACGTTTAGCTGTTCAGACGACAGAATATATGCTTTTGTCAGTTGTTAAGTGTGTGCCTCCTGGTAAGTAAGTAGTTCTGAACGTGACATTTTCATTTTAGTAATCTGTACAGATAAATATAACGCGTATTATAATGTATATATAAGAATTTTTTAAATTATTTTCGTAACAGCTAAAATAGTATTCCGTCCTACAAAAATACAGGTAGAGTGTATGTATGTATGTATGTATGTATGTATGTATGTATGTAGGTATGTATGTATGTAGGTATATATATATATAAAGGAAAAAGTTACTATGTTGGCTTCAAATGTTGTGTAATTAGTAGATAGTAATACCCTTTAAACTTTTGCCTTCGTAATAAATAAAAGTGAACTGGAATGTTGAAATAAGTTTTTCAACCGTACCTTCTGGACGTATTGTATTGTATTATTTTTGAAGACATTTTCAATCACATTCACGAATATTTATTGCAAATACGACATAACTTTTCCGGAAAATTTAACTTCAGTTTGTTCCCAAGAAACAAATTTCTATACATAAATGTATGTCGTTGTTTAATATTGTGATTAACAAATTAATAAAATTTTAATATCTTTGCCAGATTTTACAATTGTTTTAAAATATTTTGAAAATATTATTGGAATGCATTGAAGATCATAGTTCCTTGTACTAATCGGAATTTAAGATTATATCCTAAACTTCTTAACAACTTTTAATTTAGTGTTGAAAAGCTGTGTTATATGATAAATACAAAAAAAGTTACTTAGCTGTTTTTCATAATTTTAGCAGAAGTCGAATTTATATTTATTCAGGGTGGAAAGTAAATCACGGAGAAGCTCGCGGCTGCAGTTAGTTATACCAAAATCAAGAATAATGAGTACAGGAACTACCCCTCTATTTCCAAAAGTACGGAAATGAAGATAGTGTTGCTGGACACGAAAAGTGACGAAATATAAAAACCATTATGAATAGAATATTGACATTCTGTATTCAATTCATATGCGTGATGATGCATATGCAGGGTACAAAGTGTGACCACCATTCCTTCACATACGTGAAAAACATGGCGGCTCGGTTGTAATTATGCATGTATTTTTGTACCTGTACGCCTGTATTAACCCATCTTGGTGTATATAGAACCGGAGCAACATAAGGAACAACAAAGTTGTACTTGTCCGAAGCCACTCAGACAAGCCATTACTGAGATACAGAAACACAAAGTGGAAGCATTATGGCAATGCGGATAGATATGCAACCCGTGTAGTACGTAAGTGGTGGCATTATTCTAGGGAGCAGTAGCGATGTACTACCATATTAACGTGATACATGACAAGAATTTCACACACGACTTCTTCAGTAGTATGATCGTGACGTAAAATATAATTATTTACTGTAGAAACACTGCTACAATGCTCAGAAGCTGGAATGTGTAAGTGCATCCACATAACATAACGCAGTGATTAATCCTCGTGTTTACATTCTCCGAAACATTGTTAAATGTCACCTTACAGAGTTCAAAGTAACATATGTTCGAACTGTCCGCCATCCGCCTCAATACAAGCACACACACGACGCACAACTGCCGCCTGCACCGCGCAAGTGCTTGTTGGTTACATGCACCACAACGGCATTAAGTCTGGCAATACATTCTTCACCACTTTCCACTGGTTCACGGTATACTAGTTCCTTAAGGAATCCCCTCAGGAAGAAGTCTAAGTGATTGATATCCGGTGACCTTGGCGGCCAGGATACAGGTCCGCCCCTTCCGATCCACTGTCGTGGACAGATTCGATCCAGTTCCCGACTAGCTACTGCACTGTAATGCGGCGGTGCTCCGTCATGTTGGTACCACATAACTTGTCGCTACGCAATCGGAACATCCTCTAAGAGCTCAGGCAATACCTCACGGAGGAACACTGCATACGCACCTCCGGTGAGTCTGTCTGGCAAGAGATACGGTCCAATCAATTGGCTTCCCAAGATACCGCACCAGAGGTTTACGTTCCATCGTACCTGACGACTCCTTACACGAGTAGCATGCGGATTGCCATGATGCCAGTGATGGGAGTTATGCCAATTAAATACACCGTCTTGGGTAAACGTGGCTTCATCCGTCCACAGGATACGGCCCATCATGTCTGGATCTTGTTGCAATGCAGTCAGTATCCACTTAGAGTACTGTAGACGGCGAGGCTGATCTCCTTCCATTAAGTGCTGTACAGGGCTGTAATAATATGGATACAGCCCGTCATCATGTAAGATGGTCTGTATGGAAGTATGACTCAGATCGACACGTCATCCAGCAGTGCGCGAGCTTACGGTGGGATTCCTTGCAAACATTTGCAAAACCCTCTCTACAACCTGTGCCATGCGTACGTATCGTTGCCTTCCACAATTTTCATTCTCCTAGGTACTATTTGTCCCGTTTCTCGCAATCGTTGCTCCACTCTTCGTATGACATTCCCTGTTGGGTGACGACATCCACGAAACCTCTGTCTGTACGTTCGCGCTGCTGCGTGTGCGTTACCAGGACACTCTCCAAGTTGGAGTAACATGTTGCAGTATTCCTGTGTGCTGTATTCCATGTGGCAGCCTGTAGTTACACGTTCGTCGACTGTAGGGACTGCACTATGCTCCTTTAGCAATGTTCAACTGACTTGGTCAGATCTCCTTGCCTTACCCGCCCCCTTCGCCTGTTAACCGCTTCAAATCGCCATGTGCAATTGTAGGCAATTGACTGGCGCATCGTCTTGGCAGCATGTCACCACTTACGTGCTACACGGGTTGCATACCTGTCGGCATTGCCATCATGCTCCCACTTTGGGTGTCTGTATCTCAGTAACGGCTTGTCAGAGCGTCTTCGGACATGTACACATTTGTTGTTCCTTATGTTACTCCGGTTCTTTATCCGCTAAGATGGGTTAATACAGGCGTACAGGTACAACAATTAATGCATAATTACAGACGGGCCGCCATGTTTTCCTCGTATGTGAAGGAATGGTGGTAACACTTTGTACCCTGCATATGCATCATCACGCATATGAATTGAATACATAATGTCAATATTCTATTCATAATGGGTTTTGATATTTTGTCACTTTTCGTGTCCAGCAACACTACCTTCACGGTGGTCGTACGTCCGTACTTTTGGAAATAGAGGGGTAGTTCCTATACTCATTATTCTTGATTTTGGTATAGCTAACTGCAGCAGCGAGCTTTTCCGCGATTTACATTCCATCCTGTATATTGACGTTCTGTTTGCATTTTTTAAA
>PNEQ01108452.1:0-26894 GCA_003012365.1 Medauroidea extradentata
AATTGACAATTATATGCTTGTAGTCTTCGGCGAATCCCAGCAATGAGGAAAGGCGTACACATATTTCAAATCTTCCACCTTCATACACAGGCACTTTATAATCAGGTTCGATTCCCCATCCAGCCATTTTGGCTGTGGGTAGTTGGTTGTGTGTTAGAGACAAATAGTTCTTCATGGTTGTTGTAATACCCACATCTCTTGTTTGGTCGACCTCGACTCTATTCAGTTATTATGATATTTTGTTGATCATGTGAAGCACTCCATTTCGAATTATTTTGCTTGTTGCTGGTATAATATTTCCAGCCTTTGTTAATGTGACCCTGAATCTCAAGTACGAATTGCTTTGCAGCGTATATATGTCCTGGTTTTGCACCGGTATTCGAACCTCGGACGACAGCAGATATGGACCAGGCAGGTAAGGCGAATAAGCATGGAATTCAGTCTTTGTTATGGAATCCTCATAACTTACGGACTCGGTTACGTTCAGTATTTCTGCTTCCATTCTTGCAAACTTTAAAGCCTAGTTTCTTCAAGAACACAATATTTTTATGTGTTAACACACTGGTGGCTTGTGTCGTACTGACCTTTGGCTTGGTGCAAGCACTTGCTTTTATATTGTTTCTAAAGCATAGACCCATCTTTCCTGAGATGCAGACGCAATGTTATTTCTTCTTCTCTGAAATTAATAAGTTTATCTTCTTGGTCGACAATGCGAACGATAATTTCCTGTACCTTCTTCGCTACGATTGGTGCGTAAATAAGAGATTTTGGAACTTCGACCAGCTTGAAACCTGGTGGAACTGTCACTGCAAACTCGTGAAGTGTATTGTTTGGTTTACCATTAAGATATGAGCCTGTTACCAGATTGCAGTTCACTCTTATTACATTCACTGGCAAAATGTTTACTGGCAGTGATGACTGGTGCAATCTACCACTCTTATACATCCTGTGTTCGAACCCTAGCATCGATGCAGGTGTATCATTCTCTGTAAAATCTATATCTTCGCTGCATATGATCTCACTTTTCAATGTGTTTGAGTTTCCATGCAAGACAAATTGCACATCAGGGGCTAATGCCTGCTTAAGGTAAGCTGCAATGTCATCAATTTCAAATGATCTAGTGGGTAGAGTTACCTCTTTTACATCACTATTTTGCACGTAGCGAAACTTGCAGTTTGAACTGTCCACATTCGGCACAGAGAAATAAGTTGGGAAATCTATTAGTGCTACAGTCCACGAGCCTTCCAAATCCAGTGCTGGGAAATGCACGGAGCGCAGTTCCGAACTCTTGCCCGTCAAGATCATAGTGACAGACATGACTGATACACTGGAAGTAAAAATGTTCTAATTTATAAATCACTCGCTAAGAAGCGAAGACACAGGTGACTGCAATTCCACTGACTAGGTGACTGCTCATTAAAGTAATTGTAGCTCAGTTCTGCATTGTGAAAATATTTGCACACTTCCATCAGTGGACGAAGGTTTCCAAAACTATCGTAGTACTCGACAATGTTTCCAGATTTCCGATAAGCAATCCAGTGTGTACCAGGTCCTGTGCTATTGTCCAAATTTATTATTGCACATTCATTACGTCTTGGTTTGCATGGTAGGTCATCACGCATAAACACTCCTCTGAAATTAGGTATTTGCAGACTTTTAGCACATTTTATGAGATCCAAACTTGTAAGAGGTCGGTTAGGTAACCTGCTTAAGATCGCTTCTTTCCTTTCCTTTTTTTTCGGCAGCCACCTCCTGTAGGGTATGGTCTTATGTAAAGTCCTTTGGCGTTTTTTGATCCCAGTGCGATAGCTTCCATTTGTTTGTTGTGTCGTTGAAGTTCTTGTAACTGCTTGCCTTGGTTCTTCGATGTATTCACTGCTCGAGTTACGCCACTGACTCCGCCAATTAGACCTCCAAGCGCTGCCAAGCCAGGCAGGAGAAATGTTAAGAAAGCTCCTTGTTTCTTGGTTGCTTTCGTTCGAGTCTTCTTTTTCTTCTGGTGTAACTGCATGCCCATTCCACGCTTGACTTTAGTCTTCATGATCTTTGATACACCCCAAGCAGCTATTCGCTCACCAAATTTCGATCCTTTGGATTTGGCAATCTTCTTTGCTTTTTCTGCAAGAATAGCGTCGGCAGCATGCCTGTCTTCCAATTTGTTGCTTGTAGAGTAGGCTATATTGTGTTCCGTACACCCCTCGTCCAATTCGTTGACTCCAACGTCACCATGTGCCAATCGTTTAGCAAACTTAGTTCCAGGACCACAAAATCTGTATCCTGGGATATGTACTTCGAATGGTAGGTTATTTATAAGCGTGTTGACAAGACAACTACCACTTTTGATCTTACTCCTACGAAGCATCGCACAACACTGATTAGCGAATCTATAAGTACCTCCATTTTATAAGTTTTGCCATCAGTAACATGGAGATCATCAAGCAAGATGTTTGTCTGCCAATACGCATTACTGCCGAAGATGAATCTACATCTCACGAATCAAGGCATGGATCTCTGCTTCCAAATACTGTGCATTGCATCATAACAGGTCCTTCAAACTGTGGAAAAACATAAGTGCTTCTGAGCTTGCTGGAGGAACCAAGTGGTCTTAGGTTCGAGAATATTTATCTCTACTCGAAATCGCAACAACAGCCCAAGTATATGCGACTAGCGAAAATTCTACATGAAGTAGAAGGTCTAAAGTATTTTCCATTCAGCGACAATGAATCAGTTGTGTCTCCTGGCGAAGCACTGCCAAATTCTGTGTTTGTATTCGACGATGTTGCCTGCGAGAAACAATCTTGCATTCAGGAATATTTTTGCATGGGAAGATATGTGGCGGTAGATTCTTTCTACCTTTGCCAAACATATTCCCGCATACCTAAACAACTACTTCGCGACAACTCGAACGTGCTGGTTTTGTTTCGTATGGACGACCTGAACTTGCGCCACATTTACTCCGATCATGTCAATACAGACATGACTTTTGATAAATTTAAAGATGTGTGTGCATGTTGCTGGAGCAATCCACATGGGTTCCTTATAATAGCTAAAGACTTTCCTCTACTTAAAGGAAGGTACAGACGTGGTTTTGATCAGTTCATAATCATACATCAGTGAGAGATGAGCTACGTAATCTCCAAATTCGGCCACAATGGTTTGAAACGTAAAATTGAAAGTTGTTTCACGCCAACCGACGATGGTAAGTGCAGTGCTGAAGGCAAACGACTTAAAAATGTCGGTACTCCAAGAGAAGATGGAAATGCAGTTAACAAAGCACATATTCAGATGATTTATGGTAATATGATTAGTCTATTACAAAATGTGCTGGATAGAACAAGTAATGACATTGCAAGTATGATAAACTACATGGATTTTAAACTCAGCACTGTTCCCACTGACATTGAAAATTCACTGGACAGGAAATATCATGCAATGGAAGAGTTAGTAAATGAAACCACTGGTGCAGAAAAAGTCCTGGATGAGGTTATGCCATACCTTATTAAACTTGATGCTTCAATTAAAAATATTGAAAACATGATATCATCGGCTTATAATCTACCTCCAGTCATTGTTTTAGATTGGAAGAATAAACCAAACTCCAGACCACCTCCTAAAAAGACTATATAATTCGAGAACAAAAACGATTCTGCATGCAGTACAATGTCTGATGTTGGCGAATTGCATGCTGTGATTAAAAACATTCGTGAAAAGTATCTGATTGCCAAATGTGTCAGAATGGAATGTGATATGGCTAATGAGAAAGCCTTCAAACCAATCACCGAGAGACTCGACAGATTACAACCTACACCACCACTACAAATTACAGTGGCAAAGACTGAACCTGGAATCGAACCTAAGAAGCATATAGTTGAAGATGAAGATGATTTGCCACTGTCTTTGTGGAAACAGTCGAAAGGCTCAACTACAATGAACAATTATTTAGCTTCATATAAACCGACATTTAATGATAGGACATATGGTGTGTACAGACAAAATAAAAAGTGGTATCTAGGTAACAAACAAATTTTTTTCCTACCCAATGATGGTATACAAGTGGAAAATGTAGTGATACGGCCAGCTGCAGGACTTGCTCAACTGTTGTTTGAAAATAACCCTACCTGATATTCACGCAGTGCTTTGAAACAGTACAAGCGGTTGCTGAAACTTACCAGTGCTCACTTGAAGAATAACGACCCGGCAAGCAATGAATATAAGGATGAGACACATTCTAAATTTGACATTATTGCACAGTTGTTTCCCACTGCTGTGGGTTCTGGTCTCGATCTATGCAAGAAGAGAGAATATGGACGACAACTAGTATATGTTTACTGGAATGATATTAATGAAACTGTCGACAGATTGAGATTGCTAATTGCATCTCAACAGGCGGGAAATAATTCCCATGTGAATGAAATATCCAGCATCATCGAAGAATTACGTTAAGACGGTTACTTAGAATGAGCCGTGCTGATATTGCTGGTGAGCTGCACAAGCCTGCAAGGAGAAATTATCCACGGCATAAAGTACTGGTGTTTGGTTTGAAGGACCTGTATCAAGCAGACTTGGTTGAAATGATTCCTTACGCTCGCAAGAATAGAGGTTTCAAATACCTGCTGACTGTAATCGACTACTACAGCAAATTCGCATGGGCTCTACCTGTCAAAACTAAAAATGCAAAGGATGTAACAAATGCTATGAACACTGTTTTGCAAGATGGAGGTGCATCCAAGAACCTACATACGGACCTCGGAAGGAATTCTACAATCCAGCATTTCGAACCTTGATCTCAAAACATAAAATAAACCACTACTCTACACATAGTGGTATGAAGGCTAGCATTGTGGAGAGATTCAACCGCACCTTGAAAAATGAAATGTGGAAAAAATTTTCGTCACAAGGAAGTTATAAGTGGCTGGATATACTGGACAAGCTTGTGTCGAATTACAACCACACAGTACATCGGACCACGAAAATGAGACCAGTGGATGTCAAGGATAATTCATTGCTGCAATCTGTCTACAGAGATGAGAAGAAACTGGAAATGCACAAAGCAAAGGCTAGAGTTGGAGACTACGTTCGGATATCAAAGCAAAAAGGACAATTTTCTAAAGGTTACACACCAAACTGGAGCACTGAAATATACAAGATCATTAAGATTCGCCACTACGAACCAAGGACTTACTTTCTCGAGGACATGGATGGCAGACCTATCCGAGGAGGATTCTACACAGAAGAAATTCAAGTTACAAAGTTTCCAAACACATATTTGATCGAGAAGGTTTTGCAGCGCAAAAGTAACAAAATGGTGGTGCGTTGGCTTGGGTTCGATGCCTCGCATGATAGTTGGATATTAAAGTCTAGCATTACAGACTAGTGATTGAATAAATATTCTAGTCTTGTAAGCAAGGCTGGCCCCTAGTGTTATGGTTACTCAGCGCAGTACGTGTATAAACCTGCACAGCCAGCCCTGTGACGTGGGTTGTTTGTCGCTGCCTACACAGCACATGACATCAGAGCCCGCTGGTCATCCAGGCCGTGTGCTCGTCACGACCTGCACAGCGTACGTGCGTCAGGTAGGCACCACGTGACTCGGCCTGCGCACCACGGCAGGCCAGCCTTCAGATTATCCTGAGATGTCGAGCGGGTCGGTCACATTCTGTACCATTATGCAAGAAGACGACAGCCAGCTGACGCCCTGAGACAGGTCTCCTCTGCGGCGAGAACATCAGAGAAGGTGGATATCTCCTCCACCAGCACCGAGATATGAGCATAGGCATTGCCCATCACCTATTCTGGAGGAAGATGAAACCTTGTAGACGCCGCCTACAGCTCTGTCGCCTACACCATCCACGATCCAGATCTGGCCTCAAGCCGTCGAACGTGTACTCACACCGGTGGCCTGGAGTGAGTATTCACCAATATCACCAGCATCGTTAACTGAACGTCTGGACGAGGTGGACGATTGTGAGGAGGAAATAACATTGAGGGACGTCCACTGCGAAGTTCGCCTTCATCGAGAAGAGGCTGCTGCAGCACATCGTACAGCTCATAGACTACGTGAAGTTAACTTTAATATTCTTCTGGAGGAGATCCGTAGTCTAAGGAATGAAGTCAGACATCTGTGACACTGTAAACATCGGGAATAAGATCGTTTTCTTTGTGTGTGTGTATATTTCCTCTACTTTAATAAATAAGATCTTAATGTATACTCCTGTGTGTTTGTGAGACATTATTTCGTGTGCCTCTCATAACTTTTCTTAAAGAGCATCAGATGCAACAGTCCATGTACACGCAATCAATATTTACATAGCACAATATTACAAAAGGTTTAAAAAATTGATGAATGTCATAGCTCTGTCTTGGGCTCTCGCAATCTCCATGTACATGCAATCAATATTTACATAGCATACTGAAAACTGAAATAATAATGAATGTAATAGCTCTGTCTTAGGCTCTCGAAATTTGTAGTATCTCAGTGCTTGCCTACCAACCCTTAGGGTCAGCAGGGATGACTGACTCTACAGAGCATGGAGAGGGTGCCAGGGTGGAGGGACTGGTCTGGGGACCACCAGTGTAGCAGAGAGAGAGGATTATGCTGTGTACCAGATAGAGCAAGAGAATCACTTAGGGGTGGGGACCAGATTGAATGACAGAGCATGAGTATAAAATTCTAGAGCAGGGGGATTGGTCTGGGAAGCTGAGAATGTGGAATAATAGAGCAAGAGTAGAAAGTTCATGGCTGGGAGGATTGGTATGGGGGCCAGATGGAATGACAGAGCAAGAGTATAAAATTCTAGAATACGAGAAGGGGGTGTTGGTCTGGGGAGCCATGGAATGACAGAGCATGAGTAGAACGACAAAAGGATGGGTGTTGGTCTGGGGAGTCAACAGGCGGGGACCAGATGGAATGACAGAGCAAGAGTATAAAATTCTAGAATACGAGAAGGGGGTGTTGGTCTGGGGAGCCATGGAATGACAGAGCAAGAGTAGAACGACAAATGGATGGGTGTTGGTCTGGGGAGTCAATAGGCAGGGACCAGATGGAATGACAGAGCAAGAGTATAAAATTCTAGAATACGAGAAGGGGGTGTTGGTCTGGGGAGCCATGAAATGACAGAGTAGAAAATTCTAGAATACTAGAAGGGGGTGTTGGTCTGGGGAGCCATGGAATGACAGAGTAGAAAATTCTAGAAAAAGTGATGCAATCCAAGATGGCGACCGGAAGTAGATGACGACCGGAAGTGATGCAATCCAAGATGGCCACTGCAAAGGTCAAGGTCATCCAAGATGGCGGCCGAGTGACGTTATCCAAGATGGCGGCTGGGTGACGTCATCCAAGATGGCGGCCGCGGCTCCTCCGCTCCCCCACCCCACACCCCTGCCCCCGGAGCCTCATTTTCCATCTACTCCAGTGTTTGAGAATCGTGTTGAAGATTTTGATCTTTCATCAGAAGTAATCCAGTCATTACAAAATCTCTTCAGTTTCGGCAGTGATTAAAGTGCCTTCTGAACTTCAAGGGCGCATGTCGCGTATTCGGCATATTTTCCGTACATGCTTTGGAGTGGTACTTTAAAGGTGCCGAATACGACCGTATGCCCCAAAATGGCGTATCTTGATGTCATTGAGTTAACAACTATCGATTCACTCGAGGATGATATCCAGAAATGCTACAAAGAAGGTAACGTAATTACATTTTACTGCTTTCTTCCAGAAATATACTTTAAATATTTAAAAAAAAAAAAAAAACACCATGCCCAAGCTGTATACACGTATCTGTGTTAACATACTTTTTCGAAAATGAAATATGAAAAATTAAAGTACAGATCGTTGTTGTCTGTTGAACATCTATCTAAAAATTAATAATAATAATACGAACATCAATGTTTGACCCCAAACTCTTAGGTAACAAACATATGCAGTTTTCTCACTAATATAACACTGTGATTTTTGGATTTTGAGTTTGCGCATACACATATGTATTTTTAATTTAATATAAAGAGTATTGTTTGTATCTTATTAACATTTAGTAAATACATTTAGTTAAATACTGATATGGTATTACTGGTATAGGTTAAAAACATCCCATACCGCAATTAATTTTAATTTTTTCCAGCTAGCAACATTCCATGCTCCCAAACACCCCTGAATGTTGCTGGATTCATAATAGAGCTCTGAAATAGGTAGTCAGACATGGATTAGTCATGAATAAGATATATTAAGTTATAAACTTCAGTCAGTCAGCTTGGCTCTAAACCTACACTTTCCTAAACCCAGAGAAGGTGATGACTTCCAAGAATTGCCCTGAACGTGGCTTCTTTAAGTTTTCCAATAATTCAGTGTTTTGCAAGCTGATGGAAGTGTAAACAAATTTAAACATCAGCGAATTGAGCTTATATGTGATGAGAAGTTACTAAAGAAACTTACTGTATATCTACATTTCAAGGATTGTACAGTCTATACAAGAAATTATTGCCCTAATCCACCTCCATAATGCGACCATTCTTTTTCAAAAGCCCATTTATACTGGTTTAAGTATATTTTATGTATCCAAGACACTAATGTAAAGTTTTTATTGCACACCATCCAAACAAATTATCCACTAAATGGTAATCATTTTACATGGACACAAACTCATTCAATTACCACACATTTCCAGATGATTTCTATTTCGACCTGACATACGAAACTAAATTCCATACTTCTGGATGTCCCTTACCACATGTCTGCTTCTCACCTTCTAATGACAAAAGTAGGCTGCTGGGAAATTTAAAAGATGAGTGTGCTGGTGAACTTATGATATAATTTGTTGGCCTACAAGCAAAACTGTATTCTTACATATGTAGTGAAGATAAGGTTGTCAAGCAGACAATAGGTTTACAGAAATGTGTTGTAAAGAGCATTATGCGATTCGAAGACTACAAGGCACTGCTAAATGAACAATGAGGTTTGAAATTTTCAGTCAGAAACATGAGGTCATACCACCATGAAATCTGCTCCACATTTACGAACAAGATGGCACTAATCTTGCTCAATGACAAGAACGGAATTTGCGAAGCTTGAGTGCACACACTTCCACATTGATAAACTTAACAATAAATCGGTCTGACTTGTCTTGTACATAACTTTTGAAGAAGAGCTACGTCTGTCTCCCTGAAGAAAGTTCTCATGTGAACGGACTTTCGTTGGGTGGAAGAGGGACCTAGATAACTTGGTAGACCACAACAAAAAAACTTCATGAGATCCTACAATATAATTACAATATTGTTGTGGAGATTGCTGGAGATGTCATTTTGAAACTGCTTATAGCCCAGATTATTTATTTAAATTTTTAAAGAAAGTTCGAAAAAAATGTAGATCTGAAAATTTGGTTATTAATACTAGTGACATAATAAGGACATTTCCGTAGCTTCCAATGTCGTATCATATTTTTTTTTGTGCAAGAATGTAATGTGTCACTCTAAACGATACAACGACGCAACTGCACCTCCAGAAAATATTTGCATGTACTGACATCCACTGTGATCTGTTTAAATTAACTTGCGGACTGCATCAAAGTCATATAAGTAAATACAATGGTGAAATATACTTGAAGTCGAAAGTAGAAATATTTGTGAATTGACCTGTAAAAATTCTTAGAAATTCGTGGAATTTTTTTGGGGGGGGGGGGTGGGACTATCAATAGGTAAAAATTTTAAATAATAATAAAGAAAGTTGAACATAAATAATTCCTTAAGATTTGTGCTTTCCAGTGATGTATTGCACACTGAACAGTGATGAACGGTTACCGACATACGATTGCTGAAGTAGCCTACATGCATGCGCCCACATACATATATGGGATATAATGTGGTGTAGAAACTAATCTTCCACTTTTGGTGCTTCTAACAAGTACTGCTCTAGTCAGACATGTAACATGCTGCGAAAGAAATTGTCAACAATTTATTTATGTATTTACTGCAGCAATAACATTAACTTTACTCTTGTTCCTCTCAAAAGATATAATGTTCTGTATTGAGCAGATATATTTATTGCGGGTTTACCTTTGTAACGTCATGCACGTAATAAGTTTATTATTGGCACCATAAGCCTAATAAATCTCAATTAACAAGGAACGGGAAAACACACATATATAGATTTTGTTCACATATCTATGCTAACTACACAATATCTGGGTTTTCATTTAAGGCCTCAGTTACATTCCAACAACTTCTACCTCTACATCGCTGCAGATCATAATACCAGCAATGTGGCAGGAGCAATTTGATCCGCACTCAGATCTACAAGCACATGATGTAAGAGCAAGCAATACTGGACCTATAATGCGGATTCAGTTTACGATTAGTTGACAAGGTTTACCAATAACATTTTATGTAGCTTCAAATCCTTATAACGCGAGGTAAGGTAAGATAAAGTAAGTAGTGGGGTCATTAGAGACAGTGAGACACAACTTAGTACAGTGATGGAAACTGTGAGAAGAGTCAGACATGGCATTTGCTTAAGAACCATTTCAGCATTTCCCTACAGCAATGTCGGAAAACCATGGAAAATTGAAACCAAGATAGCTGGGACAGGGGATCAAACTCGTGTCCTCCCGAATGCAAGTCCAATGTGCGTTCAGTTTATAATGCGAGGCCGCAGTACTTGTTGGAGGAAGCTCGAAGGTCACTGCTTTTTGGGCCGCAGCTCGAGCATACAGTTCTTAACAATGTTCATTTACGGTAGATAATTTCTCTGTAGTGTCCATTTGAATAATGAATACCTCGCCAGCAACAGTAATTTCTTCTGCAGTAGAAAGCAGTGTACGGGTTACTAATACTAAATATGGAAGCAGTGTTCCGGAGATATGGATATTGTTATTAAAACTTGCAAGTTTTCTTCTTACCTGTACAGAAAATGGCAGTAGTGGTGTCACAGCCAGTGGCAATATTAGCAAACAACAAATATTCTTGCTGTCTCCGAGCTATTTTTTAGTCTTTATAAATGTTAACCATTTTGTTGTTTTAGTAATATTTCTGGACTGTGAACACTAAATTTACACTATTTTTACATACACTACCTTTTATGTCTTCAATTGTATTTTACCACTACTACCTATCTTACATAATATGTATCAATGAACCAGTGGACTACACCAAAGCCATATTATGACTTTGGTGTAGTCCACTGGTTCATTCAACCCAATCCCGGTGAATGTCATGTCATTCAAATATTTTCTGGAGGTACATTTGATCCTTGTGCCCTGTACTATTAAAATACATTTTTGCACGAAAATAGTGGTGACGCCGATGTGGGAACACAGGAAATGTTAGTATGTTGTTCAGTATGGTCTCTTGCATTAATACCAAGTTTTCAGATATACCTTATATTTCGAGGTTAAACCTAAAAATTCCTGGGCTATTAAAGGACATCAAGACTGAATCACGAGGCTTCTCAGAATATCATGTATAGTAATGGTTGCTGTAAGGGAAATTATTGGTGTTGAAGTGTTGCAGAAGGTAAAGTAAATTCTGTGGAAAAATAATATATTTGTAAAAGTTATATCGTTAGTGTATACCTGTCATTAAAGTTTCTTAAGTCGCACAACAGACTTACACAATTGAAATAAACACATACATTTGACGTGTGGCAGCATATAATTACTAGAGCCACGATATTAATGACGAATATATTTTTACATCATTTAGTTTCAGTGTTGTATGTGCACATCTGCAGCTTTGCTTCATGGTCAGTGACTGCCTGTTTGGCAGATGTTGGCATTTGAGTTGCCATTATTTAACTTCTTTTAATAATGTAGCAAAATTTATAATGTAACATAGTGAAACTGTAGTGCTAATTTTTTTATTTGTAATTGTAGTTGTTTCTTCTGCGATTTTGTCAGGGTGAGTCTCTTTGCCCTCGTCTGGTGAGTAATTTTCCTACGAGATGTCTTTTTTTCTATTTAAATTACATCTTCTTCAAAAATTTTTGGTAATGTCTGTGTAGTGAGGGTTCCCGTGATGGCCTATTCATGTACTGGCCTTTTCACGTGGTAGCCTATTCACGTGTTGGCCTGCTCGTGTGCTGAGCCTACTTCAATGCTCGAGCCATCCTCTAGTCTCAACTTCTGATATCCAGTTATTCTGTCTGGCCTATTTTGGGGCCTTTTCGCCTTGTTCGTTTTGCCTCTGCAACTGGGAACAGCGTTCTGTATTCTGCTACTGTTGGACAGATAAGCTGCAACTAAATTTGTATTTTTGATGTATAATTTAACAGCTTTTTTTTTCGTGGCCAGGGCCATGCAGAGTAGAACCCCATTTGTCTCCCTGCAACCACACCCTTTCTGGGTAATGCAGGGAGAAAAGGTTACCATTTATACATATTATTTTTATTACTTAATGTCGTTTGCCATTTTCATTGCTGTGGTCATCATATCCATGGAGCTATTTTTGTCTTTACTTGATTAGTAATTTTCCTCTGTTTCATCTGGGTTCTCTGCTAGCCAGGAGTCGAACTCTTCAAGTCTCTTTCCTACTTCCTTTGCAAATAACTTCATAGAGGCTGCTCCTTCTTTGGTTTACATCATCTCTCTTACATCAATATCTTCCTTTTCTTGGATATTGTGTTTTCTTTTCAGGTCGATTCTTGATCTTCTATTTTCGGGCAGTCTTGTAAAATGTGTATTACATCATCATTTACTTTGGAGATTCTGCATAGGGGTGACTCAAATAAATTAAATCCATGCAATTTCTATTTATAATTACCATGGCCTTTTCGACAATTGCGACACGTAGTGGTCTGTCACAAACTATTGATGTTTTAGGAGTTCGTCTACATTAGGAAATATACAATGTGTAACTCTACATTTTGTGGATTTGTTCCATCTTTCTTGCCATTTCCTTAGTGTGCCTTTTTAATGTAATATTTTGTACGCTTTTAATAATTAATTTGAATTTTAAAAACAATATAACATTTTATGAGGCCAAACAGATGCATCTGATTAATGTATAATTGGGTGTTTATTAATTTATTACGTCGTTGATTCGGACGTACGGAACTTATTTGGCCTACAGAATTGGCATTATTTTTTAAAATTGTTTTTCGTGTATAAAAGGAATAATTGTATAATCTGTTTACTTTTTACACTTAACTTTGCCTGCAAGATTTGGGCTTTAATAATTTCAGAACGATTTCAGTACTTATGTACTATTTATCGATGCCAATTATGTTTTGTGAATTTTATTTGAAAAGAAAACAAACGCAAAGTGAATATTTAATATTACAATGAAAATCAAATAATTATTTTGAACAACCACAAATTTCAGAGTTCTCACTTATATTTTTTCATCAGGTGTCAATTGCATTAATAATGGCGAGTGAGCCTATTTATTTAAATAAATATTTATTCTTTGCTTGTGCATATAGCAGCCCAGCCTTGAGTTAATCGTGCATTGCTTCCCCTTTACTATGGTTTGTTTACAACAAATTCCACTTGTATTTCGTGTGTTTGTTAACGTGCCACCTTCTGTTCTCTTGTATGTTTTAATAGGTGGGCATTTTGTAATTTTTCTTTGCCAGTGACTGTTGTTTATTCTTTATTATTATTGGCCATTTGAAAATAATTAATTAACCTACCCTACACACCGGCGGAGCTCAGACATGATTTACAAAACGTAATTTTTGGGAAAGTACTGTTGGAAGTCATCAAAATTAATTGATGCCAAATGTTTCTTGAAAATATTGAACTTTATCCTACAAGCTTTTATGTGTGAGTAAACATAAATAACTATAGAATTTTCACCTTGCAGTTTCAAGTTTAAATTGTTCAGTGGTTAGATTCACAGTAAAAGCCTATTTCTACATAAACAAACAGTCAGAAATGTCAGATACAGGACAACGTAAAGATGTCTACCATTTTGCGAAGTTCAAAAAACCTCTGCAACACTTTGCCTCTGCTCAACCAGCGAAATTCACAATGGTAGGGAACAGCTGGACATGCACTATCCACTTCAGCCAGAAATTTTTTGAATTGGTGGAGTCTGTGCGCACTTGACCAAATGAAGTGTACTGTTTTTAATACCACATTCATCACATCTACTACTTCACAATGTTTGCCGCACGACTACTGTTGGTGAATGATGCAATGGGAATTTTTTGTGTCACCTAGGGTTGTTTCTACGTAGTTAAACGTATTTCCCACTACTTCCGATTTCCTGCCGCACATATTTTTTGCAGCATCTGCAGTTACACCTTTCAAACATTTGAAATCAAGTCCAAGATTACAGATGGTTTCTTTCGCCTTTGCAAAAATTTTGTTTCTGGTCACACGTCCGTCCATGGAAAGAACATCAGATAACTCCTCTGGGATTTTGAATTTACTATTCACGCTTCGAATAAACAAAAGAAATTGAGCCGAGTCTGAGACATAATTTGATGCAACAAGATCAATTGAGATTCACTCGAAATCCTTGCATATCATGTGCGAAATAGTTTCGAATATCTTCCGTTTGTCGTGCCACCGTGTTCGCTGACAAACTATTGGCATTTAATAATGATAGTTTATCAGGGGAGGTTTCTTCCACGGTCTAGATACACTTATTTACTAATTGTAATTGACCGTTGGTGAAAGGTTTGTCGGTATAACTAAAATGTAACTGACTTTAAAGCTGGATTTTACAGCAGACTCGTATTTGTTGTATTCGCTTGTTAAAAGTCAGTCTCTGAGATGGAAATCACTTTTCAAAATAAGATATTTTGTCCTCTCGAAGTTTACCTGTCAGATTTGAATAAACATTTTATTTTATCAGGGTGTCTACTGGCCACGAAAGTCACCGAAAAGTCATGTAATTCGGGATAGGGTCACCTAAGTCACCGAAAAGTCACGGAATTAGGAATTAGGGCACCGATTTTCATTGTTGTATGCGTAAAATTTATTTAACTCGCAGACGCAGCAAGAGCATCTGTTTACTTGTCCTTTCTTTAGATAGAGATAACGGCTTTAATTATTTTTTATTTCCCCACAATTTCTACTTTTCTTCGCTGACTGTGGTGGATTCTTCGTCAGTAGCGGAGGAAAGGATATTGATAGACAGCCAGGCAGTAATACGAGTACCATACATACGAGAATTCTTGTTTACGTACGAGTACAATAGGACTTTAGACACAATAATTAACCTTACCAGCAAGAACAACCAGTACTAAATGTACGAGAGTAATTGTGTGTGTACTATATATTACAACATTGTCAAAGCTGTTGCATTGGTTTTTAAAAATGGTTTTCGCATCGAGAGATGTCATATCCTCTCTTCTATTTTTATTTCAATTGAGGATTCAATAATCTGTAAGCAGAAATATGTCTCAGTAAAATAATATTGACGTAACTCCAAGACTGACTCCCACTATTTCGTACGCTTCCATACATGTTGACAATAGTGTCATACTGGCTTTGCACACAGGCCAAGGCGAAACAAAAGCATTTGTTTTGTTTATAGCAGGACCTGTGAACTGTCTCATTATTTCTAATTAGTAATGAACGGCCGACTTAATATTTATTTGGATGTTTTTGTACAAACATTTCTTCTGTAGCAACGACGTTTCTTTAACCTAGCGGACATAAGTTGTATGCTTGAGATTTTTTGTATAAACATTTCTTCTGTGATGACGTTTTAACCTAGCGGAAATAAATCGTTTTCTGTGACAGTTATACCAAGACGGTATCCAGAATGAAGTGTTTATATCTATCAGTTGTGCTTATGTTTTAGGGATTCATTGTTTAGTTACGCTTACAGTGATTTGTGTTTGTGTGTATTTTCAAGTAGGCCTACGTGTTTTTACATCCTTTAAATCTCGGTAGTTGTAGATATTATTCACTAACTTGACAATGTTTCTGATAAAAAATTAATAAAGTCTTTGTGTAGGCAAAACAGTGATTGTGTTTTTTACAAGATGCCAGGCAAATGCTATTTCCAACATATTTGGCTGGAAGAGAAGGATGGAGGACATGGGGCTACGAATTGTTGAGCATGTTTATGCATTTTAGGCTGTGCTGTGCAGGATATCAGTATTGAGTGCTGAGAAGATTATATCCAACCAAGTTTAAGTAAACGTTACTTTTTAATTTAAAAAGTCACACACTTTTATAGGAAATGGGCCCCAAATGTCACCAAAAGTCACTGATTTTTAGAAAATAGGACTAGTGTTCGCCCTGTTTATGCTTTGTATCAAAATGTCTGCAGATATTTAAGTCTGTCGAAATAGCAACAGTATCATTACAAATAAGGCTCAATGCTTTATGTTGTTGTCAATCATAAGATAGTCGTATGTCCATGGCACTCTACATCGATTTTCCTTTTCTTGCTAGTTGTCAGTGTTCCAAAAATAATAAAACTTGGGAATAGAAGAGCGACGTGTCATACGAACTTCACATGCACTAGTTCTGGTGACACTGAAGAGTGAGGAGGCTAGCAAAGCGACGATGACTCATGAACAAGTGTGTCGACCTTGAATAAGTTGGTGGTTGTCTGGCCCGCTGTACAGTCAGGGTAGGTGTACCGCAGCTACTGCTGGGGATAAAGCAGCACTAGCAACATGCTAGCAGTTACTGTACCCATCCATTGCTGCCTGTCATTAGCCCATTTGGAGTTGACCCTTGGTAACATGAGTTAGAAAACAGAGCAGGCGAAAAGTAGACGAGTATTTCACCGGTAGCGTTGACATTTCTAAACTAGGAATGCATTGCCAAATATTGTATTACCTAACAATTTTCCCGCGGGCCAGATGTGATCTGCAGGTTATAGGTTATGGACAGTTGACCTAAATGATGAACCTGATGCGTAGTTTCTTGGAGAAGGTATTCATATTTTATTCTTAATAAGGAGTAATGTAATTTCCTTCTTGTCTAGGAAATTGTCACAATTATAGTGTAGAGTGTGAACTTAGTGAAATTTTAATAGCATATAATTTTGTGGTAATCGATGGATAACCTAAAATTGTCGCCAGTTCATCTGACTTTGTGTAGTGTATGATGTAGTGTATGGTGTGAACTGAACAGATGTTTAATGCCACAAAATTATGTAAAAACATATATGTTGATATGAAATTGTCATAGTTACATTTGGACCTGGTGTGTAGAGGTAAGTGTAAAATTTACAAAATTTTCATTTTAAAAACTGATACCCAAAATTTTTGTTACTCTTCTCTATGGCACTGAGTGTTAATTGTATATGAATAGTGCAGTTTTTTCTTACGCTTTACATTTATTGTCAATATCTATAATTTAATTATAAGTTGGGGCACAGTATGCTGAGGGATGGAAGTCTTCAATTTAAAAATAATTAAAACTAACCTCATTTATTGACAACAGTCTACACCAAAGTGTCTGTGTGTCAGTCATGATTAATAGCTAGTAAATAAATGTATGAGGATAAGACACCAGTATCTTACATATTGATCGCAAACAAAACAAATAACTACTGTATACATAAAGGTAATAAAATCTAAGTAATACAAGTTCTCTGTACATGAAATATCCCTCTGACCATTACCAAATGGTGGACCCAATTTCCTAACTAGGAACACACCGATGGACATCTAGAAACCCCGGAACTCCCTCATCGCACTACCTGCCGCAAACTATCTCGTTGAACACACTTGAATACCGCTCGCAACTTGTCACTATCGCCACAACTCACGCCAGATGCTTTTCGGCAAAAAAAGTATCTGTTTCTGGCAGAACTTTCTTTTATACTCTTCATCAAAAACCAGAATGTCTCTCTGTAAGTCTGTATCTCAAAGCTCTCGGAAAAATGTTTCATCAGTGCCAAAACACCATACAGCAGAAAAGAGTACACGCAGGGATCTGCTGTTATCCGAGTATTTACTAAAATCGAGATAGGCGTGCAGGTGGCCGCCGCGCCTCGTCACAAAAGGATAACATGAGCAGCTCAGTGCACGTCGAGGTCCCTTTAGTTCTGCCACCACTCTATCTTCTTACACTTCTCGCAAGATAGTCGCTGTTCGCAACAGTGTTGTTCCTTAATACATACTGAATTTCGGGAAGTTAGTAAATAATATTTAGTAATTGTAATCAGTGTGCTCATATTCCGGCCCCCTGTTGTCAATATGGAAGGATTATTCGATGTTGAAGTATGAAATAAATTTATAGCAAATAATGTCAGTAGTGCTGAAAAATTACGCATACTTCTAATGAGAGAAATTAAATTCTTATGACTAAAATTTCCGTAGTCATATTATCCTCGCGCACCTTAATCGATTATTCTAATACTTTCCACTTAATTTTGAAAACTGTCACAGGAATACTTTACTTATACAAACTATCTCCATCATAACAATTACATGCTGGTGTTTTCGATTCAAACGATCGCCATCTATTTTTACATAACATGCAATCACTTGTTTGTCAATGAAATCAACGCTAAATTATAGCACTCATGGAAAACAGAAGCTCATATAAAATATTATTTTTCCATCTGTATGTTGGTCATATTTTTATGGAAACAAAGTTTTACATAGTAAATGAATTAAGTTAAATAAAAGCTATATTTAAATTCCAGAATTTCGGTTTCCTGTAGTAGACTTTTTATAATATGACAGAAAAAAAACTAATGGAAATTCATATAAACCTAATTTGGAACACCGTACAATATGCTGGATAATCAGGTAACGAAGTGAAGGTGAACAGTACAGCATGCATGCTATTGAACCACCTTTCAATATGATAAATATGTACACACTGCACATTCCTGATTAAAATTAAAATTTTTTTTCCGAATGCCTGAACCAGGAGTGGCTCAGTAGAACACGAAATTGTGATCCGATTGCAGCAACATTTATTGGAAAAGTTATCTCGATTTATTTTGCTTCTGTGAAGTCTTAACATTGTCCTAGATGGGGTTGTTAGAGTTAGTTGTAAGTCTGCACATCCGTATTCACACGATTGTATTTTACGTTTTTTTTTACTTCAGTACAATTGTGCACATCAGGCTCAGCTCTGCCAGGCCAGACACAATGGCAGATATCATCCTCATTGATTGACTGCACCTTAAAAGCTACGAACAAGCCTGCTCTCTGTGAATATGTAGTTGAACTTTTTGATGGGACCTAACCGTTCCAAGATTGCAGCTTATGTCACACCTGTTCGCGTGTTTGAACAACATTGGCTGCGCGACAAACCGTCGCACCACCTCCGCGTGTCTCGCGAGCTATCGACTGAAAACAAGGGGAGAAACTGAATCAGGGTATCGCTGTGGAGGAAACGGAATTACGACGGACGTTGGCGGCACCGTGTAAGTCGTAGTTAATACTTTCTATGCACACATAGTATTTCATGCGCACATTTTCATTATATTACAGAGTATTTAAAAAACGCAACTGAACGATGAACTCACATATCCTGAACTAAATACAGAAATGTATCGTAGGATGTATTTCCAGCCGCAATGACACTGTCAACTAACCAGCCAACCAATGGTGGAGAGCTCACCTGTGACAGTGTTTATTTCTGCTACAATCTTGGACTGGATACAGTATACCACCTCTTATACTTAAGACGGCTATGCACCAGATGTAATTGTCCGCGTTTGAAGCACGTAAACAGTGAAGGGATAAGGTTTAGGGACGGGGAAAATATACTGTCGCAGTTATTTTGTCGCTGCGACAAGGCATGTCGCTTGTCGCTTCTGCGACCGTGTCTAAAAGTCGCAGGGCCGGGCCGAAACAGCGACAAGCTGGTTCCGCGTCATCGATACTTCGATACCTACGACCACTTGTGTCGCCATCTGTTTCCCTCTTCCCGTACCATAAGTTCCTGCAGATTAGAAGCTTGCTGTGCGTTTACATTAACTGTCATTGAATTTCAGCGACGAAAATATTTATAAATGGATTTATTTTACGTACTGCTACGACAAATATCACTGGATGTGAACAAAGGGTTAAGTGCATAATTTGTTGTGCGTTGGAGGAAAGATTTAGAATTTTATTTCAATGAAATATTTTGTGATACGTATAAACGTTAATATTTATAGAAGTTTCTTAAAATATTTGTATTGCTTTTGGCATCTAAAATCCAATAAAATCAACCAACAGTCGGCTAAGCATTTCATCGTAGTACACTGGGCCGCGCCCGTGTAGCTGCGACATGCGACAAGCTTTCCCACGTTGCTCCGTCCTCCTCGAAGAGCGACACACTGTCGCTGCTGGCCACGGCCGTAGAAGAACAGGTCTGGACACTCGCCTATCTAACAATGTATTTTGCTTGACCCCCTTGTTGTTTGGATGTAGTTCGTCAAGTTACCGAGAATGCCGTACTTTTTGGCGCTGTTTTCCTGGCGGTCGGACTCAAACTCCGCCCACTTTTTTCCATTGTTAAATTTATAAAGTAAATACAGATTTCTGGAGCCTTTTCTTAAATTTATGAACGAAGAAAATATTTCATAAATTTATAAAAAATACGTTTTGATAAATTGTATATCTTAACGGAAAGGAAGTGGGCGGAGTTTAGTCCGACCGCCGTAACATCAGCGCCAGTAAAACACAATATTCTGGGTAACTTGGTGAACTACAGCCAAACAACAAGGGGGTCAAATATCCAGGTGAGTGTCCAGACCTGTTCTTCTACGGCCGTGCTGCTGGCGTATATGCGACACGCCACTTGAACAGCTACATCGCTCCATGCCGCGACTCAAGGTCACGACGCAGCTGTAGCTTGTTGCTGCACGATGTTTGCCGGGACAAGCGATCAGTCGGTCGCTCACACGGCCTAGCCGCGACAATGCAGCAGTTACAAGTTGATGCGTCGTGAGTCGCGGTAGGGAACGATGGAGCTGGTCAAGTGGCGTGTGCGACACGCGACAGTGCGTCGCTCTTCGAGAAGGAATTGCACATCATGCGACAGAAGCTGTCGCTGATAGTGACGACACACGAAACAATATGTTCTGGTTATTTTGAAGGAAGCAACGCTTTTGAAACGTGATTAATTTATATTAGGTTTCCATTTTTTGTTCACGAACATTTTTAAAAGTTATTAAGTTTTATGTTCGCGAACAAAAAAGGCAAACTAATATAAATTAATCACGTTTCAAAAGCGTTGCTTCTTTCAAAATAACCAGAACATATTGTTTCGCGTGTGTATAACGATTTGCGGAATATAAATTTCAAAAATAAGGTATACGTTTTATGACTGTGACTCTATTCTATCGGTTCTAGCATATAATGTTTACGATTGTAATTCATTTTAGAAAAAAATACACAATATAAAATTGTAAAATCAGTATATAATCATAATGATTCACTACGCGTCTTTTTTACGTAATGAGTTATCTTAACTATCGTCGACGAAGGTATTAAAAAAATGTTTGTTACCGAAATTCAACAGCGACAAAGTCGCAGCTATTTGGAACTGTGACTTTCGTGTCGCTGTCGCAGTTTATCGCAGCGACAGAATTATGTCGCGACTCCCATCTCTAAAAGGTTCAGCTTTCCACACTCGACGAAAACAACATCGCTTGTATTCGTGGCGCTCCAAACTGGCGAGCAGTGTTTTCCTACTACTCTTTCTACTACGGGACTTAAAGCGGCGACACGACCCTACAATTTTATTTCTTTGTGGAACGTTTGTAGTAACATCCAACACATGCTTCCAACGTTGTCTTTGCGAATCCGGGTGGTATTTTTCCAGTTGTAGTTGTCTAAAAAAGTTTTTTTTTGTCATTTTGAGGTGCCCCCAAAACATGTTTCTAATAATATACACGACACATTTTTTAAAAAATATTAGAAGCCTACTTTAACCGTGTGTATTTTTTTGTAGAAAAATATGTCGTGATTAAGGCCGGTATTCCTAAACGTTTGTATAAGGGTTTAGGGTAAGGTCATTGCCTATTCAGGACTCATCTATGACTTTTTCTTGTCCTAATATAAGCCCTACAGACGGCTACGCACGTTACAACGTATTTTACCGCTTGCTGGAAGAATATCGTTTTTAATAATAAAAAGAGAAAACAAAAACATTCTAATCACATAGAAAATGAAACTTTATGGCAGCAGGAATACTAAATAATAACTTACTAGCATTTTAAAAGCCCAAATAATCCAAAATCAACAAATTTGTAGTTTTAAAAGCTTTGCAGTAAACGTATATTTTATTGGTTAATCTTGCGAAAGTGATTGAGAAGCTCAGGCGCTAATGTATTGGCCCGGTAATAAATTTATTTGGGTTCGAATCCCGGTCAATCAATTTTTTTTACTTTTTTATATATTATGTATCACAACAAGATAAAAATGAAATTAATGTTTATTTCCATAAATATAGTTTCTAAGCATTAAACTGACTCAAAAATATAGAAATAAGATAAATGAATAATGAACCTTTAGTGAATAGAATTTTTTCCTCCTGTGAATTGTAGTCAACATGTAGGAATACCACGTCTAGTGTACGGAATATAATGACTTGACTTTTTTGTTCTTTAAATGCTTGCAAATAGAATGAATAATGGACGTACGAACAATAGGCACCTTTTGTAAACCGGCCTACTTAGAAAATATGCAATTACAATTGTAACAAACTGTTATATACTGTTGATTTAAACACATTTTTGTAAGATACGATACGTTTAACTAACATTCAGAAGTTCTGACTATGTTTTTATTTACAAACATTCCAATATTTTTTAAATTAATTTCCGAAATAAAATTTTTACAAGCAAAATAAAACGAATGTTGTTTATATTTTTTTTCCTTAAATAACTCGTATTTAATCTGCGTTACGTCATGTTAAATAAAAGTTTCAGAAATAATTAAATGTGTTCAGGATATACTCACCTACGAAAAAAAAAAATAAAAAATCTGTAACGGGACGTTTCCAAAGCAGCTAGCATGCTATAAATAATTTGTAAAAATGTCTCCATTCTCGTGCCATTGTAATTAAAAATTTAGTTAAATATATTAAAAAAAATTACAGATTCGTTAAAGTCTAATTCAAAAAATCGTTTGTACGACAGAAAATCTGCTCACTGGTTCTGTGACTTGTGCATAGAGACAATATGACATTTAATAGAAGTGCAAATTCTGCTCTTAACTTAATAGTTTTTTTCGGTATTTTGTATGGAAAATCTCAAGGTAAATGATCACATTTAAAAATTACAGTTTTATTTTTATAGTAAATACACTTGTACACTAATCTGCGAATGGTATGTGCATGTATCGAGAAAGTACAAGCTTAACTAATAAGACTACTTACTTTCCTTAATTTGGTGCAAATAAACCAAAAAGTTTCACATTGATCATGTAGATGTAAATGTTATAAAATATTTCTTTGTTTCTTCATGTGATTATATCAGTGAACCTACAACAATTTGAACTAATTAAAACAAAGCTTGAAAAATTAAGTTTTTAATTTTACATTTTCTTAGAGTCGGCGCAGATGTTATAGGAGAAAATAAATTAATTCATGACATAAAATCTTGGGAAATAGAGTATGTTTAGTATTATTAACGTTGAATCGCCAAATTACATTTAATACACAATTTCCTTGTAAGTTGTGTGGGATAATTTTTTTTATTTTAATGAGGCTATAGCTTACGAAATACATGTCAAAAATATGTCCTAAAAATTTTCTGCAAAGTGAATTATAGTGGTAGTAATATTAACCAGAAAATAACTACAAAATTTTATTGCTTAAAATGTAAAGCCATATAACAAGTGCTGAAACAATTAAAAAACCAAATAGCCTATCTTATCAAAGGAAGGTCAAATATTAAGTCAATTTTAAACTATTACCCATTTCACGTAATCATTGAAATTACATTTTCAACTTACCTCATCATAAATTTCTCCACGCGGTACTAATAAAAAATTTTCTGAATCATCCAGTGTTAAAAACTGAAAATTATATGTTAAAAATACCTTAATATCAAACATATGTACCGAGTTTGGTGATTTCCAGATGAATGGTTAGTGTAGATAACTCATGTGATCAAGAAAACTTAAGATACATTACCAGCATTTTGATAGGCTAATGTAAACATCGTCTCTCTTCAAAAAATTTAGTTTTGTTTATCTCATGAAGAAAAAACGTTTTAAATGACCGCCATTATGAAAATATGAACTAAGTTACATATAAGTCTAATCAACTTGGTCTACTGTTATATATTTTTATCAAGTTTGATTACATTAGCTCTGTATGTTCGTTTTTTTAATGTGGAGGAGAAATTGAGAAATACGCAAACGGACAATAGAAAGAAGACTTAAAGAAAAAGAAGATGTCCTGCATACGTGTGCACGTCATTGTGGTAGCCGTTTTCCCATGCCTCCGAGAGGTGCGCCGAGATTCTGCCGTTACCAGATTATTCGAAAACTGCTCAACGCACATGAGTGATGTCTGCATAGGAATATTATTCAAAGATTACTATACATGTATATAACAATTTCTGGTTCAACAGTAATCATTAAAGCATATTGTAAAGCGGCCAAAATGGAAAAAATGGGTGTTTTAGCGGTGCTTTTCGAGCATTGAAATCTTGCTACAGAATCTTCTGTAGGGTGCAGATGTATACAACTCACCTTTATCGTCAAAATTACAGTTATGTCTCGTAGAGGTGAGTTTCGGCGAAAAGACAGAACGCCAATTAGTTACTTGCGCCTAGAGGCTAGGGTAATTAGTAATGTGCATGCTTTCTCGAACTTACAGCTTCCGCATTTGTAGATCTCGAACGCGCAAAAGACGTCCACATAGATACCAATTTATAAAAAAAATGACTTACTTTTTTTTACTTTGTACAAGAGATTGTAACTTTATTTTTAATACTGAAATTTTGAAAGATATATAACAAATATTTTATTCTATATTACTCTATTTATGATTTATTCTAGTTTGAAACAATTTAAAATGCAATACATTACGTTTTAAATGTAAAAAATTAACGTATTTTTGTTAAATAGCTGTTGAAAGTCACTGCTACTTGTTTTATAAAAAAAGCACTGCCCAGTGTCGCCTTCATTTATTTATAACCGCACACGGGACGGCAAATAATAATCCGTGACTAATCCGATACCTTCAGAACGTTTAGGAATACGGTTGCAAAATAGGACACAATCCTTGAGCTTCTGTGTCCCGAGATGGTAGCACATTATTTCTGTACAACCCGGTAAACCGTATATTACCGCTTGTCTGCCGAAAATCGTATTTAACAATACGAGAGTCGGCAAACACAAGAAAATGATACTTAAAATAAAGCTTTACGATTGCGACAATTTTAAGTGATAAGCTACAAGCTTTTCAAAAACTTAAAACTATTAATAAATAAGAAAATTAATATAGTGTAGACAGGTAGCTAAATTCAAGCTTTAGTATAAAATTTTTGCACTCTAGTGAGACTAGCATAGTTGGCACAGGTGGCAATGCGCTCGGTCGGTAAACAATTTATTCGAATCCTGGCTTATCCAAAGTTGTTTTTTTATTTTTTTTATATTACACAGAATATTATTAGTGGTAGTGCGATTACTTTAATTTTAGGAAATATCGTTTCTACACATTAAAATATCTTGATATTCGACCGTTACGATGTCATAATCAACGATTTGTAAAGAGTACAAGCTAATTGATTTTCGCTGTAAATAACATACAAAACATATGTAAAAATTATTATTTTTTTAATGTTTTATGTTCTGTGAGAAATTTTTTTTACTTTTTTTGCTAACATTAAAATAAGAAATATTCTGTCTGGAACGATAAAAATTTGTCGCCACGTTCAGATGCACATATCTTATTTTGTGTTTTTTAGATATTAAAATGACACAATTTTAAACAGTTAATTTTCCGGGATAACTTTTTAACGCTCATAACAACACATTATACTCAATTAAAATTTACTAATGCATGACTGGATTTGTTTGTATGGATATACTCCATTGCGAAATAAATTACTGTCACAAGAAAACTAAAAGTAAAAAATAAGACAAGAAAACATAAATAAGCAGAGTATGCTTTAGTCATCAGGATACATACACAACATGAAGTTCCAAAACTGGAATCTGGTCAGATAAAACAAGGAAACAAACAGAAAAAACCTAGGTTGACATGCGATACAACGATGAGACGAAACAAAAATACAAACAGAATTACAGCAAACGACACAACGATGAGACTAAACAAAACACAAAGATGTCGGACACAAACAGAAAAAACGACAGACAACACAAACGATGAGACGAAATAAAACACAGTAGTTTTCCAAACAGTCAGTATGAACGACATTTCGGGAACTGGAATCTGTTCCCGTCATCAGGTAGACACACAGGGTTCAATAACACGAGTGCGACTGATGAGGAGACTGCCGCCGTTTCCTCATGTGCCATCCGAGGCCGTGCTGTCGCGAGACCGAAAGCCGAAGCTTCCATAACTCGCTGGGTGTTTGTAAAATCAAATGCACCCCGACAGTCTAGTTTCAAATCATTGGAACGGCGGCGGGACGCGTGTAACTGTTTTAGCTGGGCTCCGGACCCGTATTTAAGGCTGGAGGGGGGTTGTTGCCATTAATAAAATTACGTGTTTGTGTAAACGGCGGGGGAGTTAAGCTCCCCTCCAGCTAAGCTGGAGTGATGTAGTGTCGTGATGTCTGTATAGTGAGGTGGGTGTTGTCAGCAAGTGGCTAGCTAAACTCGTGGAGTAGTAGTGCGTGAGTCCCTACGATCATGAGAGCCGCTCCAATCAATCCCAGCCTAGTAACTGAGGATCAGGCCTGACACTCCCATGGTTATTTCATCGTGTATTCGTTTGTGACAAGAGGAGAGAAAACCCTTAATATTTGTTAATGAGCGCTGAGCTGTGAGATGTACATCGTCTCGACCTGAAACAGAGAACTATCAGGTCGATGTGTCGTTAACATGTTCCCTTAATATACACAAT
>PNEQ01108453.1:0-17553 GCA_003012365.1 Medauroidea extradentata
AATGAAAAAGTTAGTCACATGTCCAAACTTGAAAAACAAAATGCATTTGCAGGTAAATATGTACAGTATGTCATTGAGGTTTAAAAAAGGAGTCAATTTTTGTTTGCACAGTACTTGATTTGTATGAATTTCTCACAACAGAGCACAGTTTGTCAAAAGCTGTAATTGTGTCAGAGTCCACATCAATGTTTGCAAAAACTTTCAAGTGTGGCAAGAGCAGCCATTGCATCATTCTTGACAGGCATGGGAGGTAATTTATCGTCCTCTGTTTCTTCAAGCTTGTCTTCATCAATCTCACAGATGTCGACACATTGCTGTCCAACATCTAGAAGTTCATCGACTCCTGGGTTTGCATATGTTGATAACTCAGAATCCACTTGCACAAAGTTCAAAAAGTCATCTTTGATTTGCAAGTTTTCTTGCAGCTGATTCCAGCCATCAACATCATGTTCTTCTTCCTCCTCCTCCTCTTCAGTAAGGCCTGGAGCTTCACTGACCACTAATCCAGCCTTCCGAAAGCAGTTGGAGATTGTGGTGGCTGTCACAGCATCCCAAGCTGGAGAAATATTTCTCATAGCATCCAACACGTTCCATTTGCACCGGGGATTTTTCAACTCCATCTGTCGAATGAGGTATCGGACAAGGCGATTCCTGTATTTCTGCTTGAGATTCTGGATTATTCCTTGGTCCAACGGCTGCAAAACACTTGTTGTGTTTGCCGGTAGAAACATCAGTTTAACATTCGTGAGTGCTAGTCCTTCAATGGAATGTGTTGCACATCTGTCCAAGAGCAGCAAAATATTTTGGTTCTTGCAGGCCATCGTGCGATCCAGTTTCCCAAGCCATGCTTGAAAAATTTTGGTTGTAATCCATGCGGAAGAGTTACTTTCATAGTCGCAAGGCAAATTCTTGACATTCTTGAAACATCTTGGATGTTTTGATTTTCCCACCACAAGAGGATAGATTTTGGTACTGCCATCTTGGTTGCAACACAATAAGGCTGTTACACGTTCCTTGCTGTGTTTGCCACCGTGGCATTTTTCGCCTTTAACAGCAAGAGTTTTGTTTGGCAGAAGGTTAAAAAAAATTCCAGTTTCGTCCATGTTAAAAATGTCTCTTGCATCTTACTGTTCTAATGTCAACATTGCTGTTTCTAACCACTCGAAGGCCTTTGTCTTGTCAACTGCAGCCGACTCTCCACAAACAATTTTGGACACAAGATAATTTCTGTCTTTGAAACATTTGAGCCAGCCGTTACTAAATTTAAAGTCACTGATACCCAACTTTAAAGCTATGGAATCAGCTTTTTCCTGGATCACCTGACCAGAGACTGGTAAATTTGCCGCACGCATTTTGTGGTACCACTGCACTAACTTTTCCTCCATCTCTTCATGTTTCGAGCCACGCAACCTTTTCCTTTTCGCAATGTTTGTACCCGATGCACTTTCAAAAGCATTTTCGATCTTCTCGCGATTTTTCAAAATCGTTGACAGCGTCGAGAGGGGGATGTCGTACTTCTTTGCGATTTCGGTTTTCGTTTTCTCGTTTGCATCAACGTCTTTAATTATTTTGAACTTGACTTGAATAGTTAGTTCATTTCGTTTCCTTTTCGATGCCATCTCAAGAAAAAAAAAACGTTTTTTTTTTTTTTTCGTGCAGAAAATCTAACCTTAAAGAACGTACGTAATTACGTATTTCAAACTAAAAACTTCCACGTGCACGTAACCTAAAACATTACAAACAGGAAACAAACGGCATATGGCGTCATAGATTACCACACACTGCGCAAGATGGCACACACTACGCAGGACGGCAACCAAAGTGTGCAATTGATTGCTCAGAGTCACGGTCTCGGTCCGCTATGGCCGTGCTCAGAGTAGGCTTATTTCAGAAGCGAACGTACGATGGAGAACTCAAGAGTCTACCATTCGTGTACAAGTTCTATAGCGGTGTTGATCAAGTTCTTATGAGCAACATTCGTGTCTCTACATATATGAATCTGTGGAATGTTTATGTGGGATTCGGGAACATTATGGCGCACAATGTTTTTATAACTATTACGTAAGCTACAAGCGTTCAAATGTACGTTGATTTACCTTAGAAGTTCGTATTAAACAATATTTTTCTTTAGTACTTTCTCTTGTTGGGCCCAAAAATGACTTCGTATTTCATATTAATGTTATTTTGTAATACACGAACCATATAACCTATAAAAGCATATACGAGTTGAAGGGGCCGAACTTTAACTTTGTACTATCGAGTATTTCATATTAACGGGGTATTTATTAACGAGTTCTGACTGTATAATAAAATACACAATTACACAAGTTGAGTAAATTGGGTACATTAAGGGTGTGGTTCACCTCAGTTTTCAACGTCTTTATTTTTATATTTGTACCAGATATTTTTATCTTATTTTAGACATAAATTGTGCTTAAATCTTCCTCTTAGGAAATTTGTGTATTTCTTATAGTTTTTGCGTAATGAGTCGTAAACATCAACATTTGCACGTTATGGTTTTACGTACACCACTAAAACCAATTGACATCTCACAACAGAAAAATTTCACAGTGTGTAACAATGATTTAGGCTATAATTTGACAGATATAAAAACAAGAAAATATAATATATTTTTGTATTTAATAATAAATGCTAAATTTTGAAATAAAAATTTGAAGATTTCAAAAATTTTTTAAAAATACAAAAAATATATTTCTTTCTTTTCATATATGTCAAATTACAGCCTACATCATTGTTATACACTGTGAAATATTTCGGTTTGGTATGTCAATTTGTTTTAGTAGCATACCTAAAATCGCAATGTGCAAATTTTGACGTTTACGACTCATTACGCAAAACTATGAGAAATACAAAAATTTCTTAAGAGGAAGATTTATTAACAATTTATGTCTAAATTAAGAAGAAAAATATTGGGTACAAATATAAAAATAAAAAAAAGACATTGAAAACTGAGGTGAACCGTGCCCTGGCTTATTGAAGTCTGTACACTACTATTTGTCTCCGTGTACATTTGCCATCGTTTATTGCATATTTCAAGTCTAGGGCCTGTTGACAGCATAACAAGAGAAGAAATTCGCCCACTCTTTTTACACTGTTTTATTTGCACCAACAGAACGTGTACACATACTACCTAAGACTACATTAACCACAGTTCACTGTTGCGTGTGTCCACAGCTTCGTGTCCGAGCTCACACTGCCGTCTCTACTTCCCTCCTCCACTCGCCTGCCTTCCCGTCTCCCAACCCCAGTTCAGGAGATAAGAATGGCAAGGAGGCAGTTTACATTCCTCTTCGCCAGGGGTGGGACAACTCAAGTCATGCCATGTTGGCAGGGCTGCATGCATTAACACACTTGGCCCGAACAGGGCCCATATATATATATATCTGTACCTCGGAGGCATAAGACACTATGTCACAAAGTACACATTTTTCAGGAGAGCAGTTTGAAGAGTGAAATTCACTATGATTCACTAGTGAATCCGGCTGTTTAGTGCCCGAAAACCAACATTTTTGACACAACACAGACTTTGTTTTGTATGCTACTACAAAGTATTTAAAACCGTGGCCATGTTTACGGTAAAAAATGCATATATATATATATATATATATTTTTATATATATATATATATATATATATATATATATATATATATGAAAGCTGACTGATTGACTGACTGACTGACATATCAAACTGCAGCTCAAACCACTGGACCTAGAATCGTGAAATTTTTTGTGGGGGTTCCCTTCAGGTCGTAGGCGAGCACTAAGAAGGTATTTGTCGAAATTCAACCTCTAAGGGGGTGAAAAGGGATGAAATGTGTTTCCGAAGAAATGTCGATAGAGCTAGAACCCGACGGCCAATCATGATGATTTTTACTTTAATAGGACACTCGTAAAAATGCATATTAGCCAATTTAAGGATTTTTCGAAGTTCAACTTTTAAGGGGCTGAAAAGACCTTAAGTGTGTTTCCAATCAACTATCGATATCTATCAAACCCTTCATGATAGAGAGTTGATATTCACTTCAAAATATTGCTTACGTAAATACCCAAAAAGTAGTTTTAGGTTTTTTTGAAATTCGACCCCCAGGCAGTAAAAAGGGGCAAAATGTGTTTTTAATGAATTGTCTTTATCTTTGAAACACAATTGGCTATCATCGTGATTTTAACTTTAATTGGTTACTTTTACAAATTTCTATGACAGGACTCAAAATCGTTTCGAAATTCTTTATTTAAAGGGGTGAAAATACGTGAAATGTGTTTTCGATTATCCTTCCATATCTATTGAATCAATCGAGATATCGAAGTGCTCTTTGCTTTAAATTGGTGCTTTTGTAAATATCCCAAGTACCATTTAAAATATATTTTCCGAATTCAGCCCTAAACTGGTTAAAAATGAGGTTATATGAGTTTTCGACTCACATTCGGTATATATCGATCCCATAGTTTTTTATATAGCGACATGATTTTTGTTTAGGATTGATGCTTACTCAAATACGTAAAAAGTAATTTCAGGAATTTTCGAAATTCGCCACCTAAGGATGTGAAAAGGGGTGAAAAGTGGTGAAAAGCGTTTTCAATTAATTGTCGATATATTTTGAACCCAGCGGGCTAATGTTGTGTTTTTTACGTCCACGAGATACCAATAAAGTATTCTAAAACGTGATTCAAGGGTTTTTCGAAATTTACTCTCTTAAGTGGTGAAAAGACCTTGAACCTGTTTTAGATAAATCCTCGATATCTATCGAACACCGTCCAGATATACAATTAATTTTTGCTTCAGGATGATACAGAAATTATCGCAAAACGGTTTTCAGATTTTTCGGAAATAGATTTCTCAATACTGTGCAAGGGTGATATGTGTTTTTTTAGTGAATGATCGATTTTGATTCGACTGAACGGGCTAGCGATGTGATTTACACTTCAGTTGGATACTTATACAAATGTCTAAGATGTAAATTTAAAATATTTTGAAATTCGACACCCAAAAGAGTGAAAAAGCACGAAATTGTTTTCCATCAACCCACGATATCTATCTAACCTGTAGCGATATTGAGGCGTTGTTCGCGTCAGAGTGATGCTTATGTAAATATTTAAAAAAATACGTATGTATTTTTTTCTTTATAAGAAACGTGATTATTAAGACTAAAATTTAGTTGGTCAATAATCAAGGCATACGATCCGAAAAGCAGGAACGAGCAGCGAGAAACAACCTAGGAGTTTCACTCTACAGTAACCTATCGAGACGTGGTGTTGTACAACCTCTATGAACCCAGGACACAGATATTTTATTTTATTTTTTTTTAATAAATTTTATTTTCATGAATTATTTCGACGTTACGTGAAGAAGTTATTTGTTACTCAGGCCTAAATTCCAGGAGGTTCTGGGCTCGAATTCCGTTAAAAGCTGCGTGCGAACGTTCAATTCTGACACACAAAAACTACAAGGCAGATCGAATTAGTGCAATTTACATGTAGACTTTAAAAGGGGTAAAATTGCAGTTCGCTTTCCACTTAGGTTCCTCTACAATATCAGCTGACATATCGTCGGTATACTGCCAAAAGTGATTAAGTCATAAATGCTATTTTGTTTAAAAACAGTATTAAATTGTATATATTAACAAAATTTTGGTATGTTACTATACTGTGACACAACAGTACGAAACGACGAATAGACTTTAAGCGTGGGCAATTTTTCGTGAACAACATAAACATATTCCTAGCATTTTTATAATTTTTTCTCATTTTGACTTTGTCTTTTTTGGCAGTAAACCGATGATATATCATCTCACTAATCTCAGCTTTGGGGCACCAAATACGTTTCTGCAAAACCTTTACCCTTTGAAACTTTGTAATGTCAGTAAAGTTAAAGTGAATATTTTGAAAATATATAATTGAGGGCACCGTCACCAATGGTTGTGCACAGGGTAAACAGATGTTTTTTATTCGATTAACCTCTTACCTTAGGTGTCTGTAATTACCCCACAACGTCAAATAGGCAGGGCTATAAATAAGGCCCAGGAGTAGTCGCTGTTAGTGGCAGGGGCAAACTTAAGACTGCTTTTCGCGTGGACAGCTATAGCTACTTATCCTGCTGCAGAATTAGTTCAACTAGGCACTTGGACATTCTAACACTTGATGACTGAAGTACCAATCTGGTGTGCAAAGAGGTTTTTAAATTAAAGTAAATATTATCATGTACAAATAATACTCGCGAGAAAAGCCATGGGGGACTGCTAGTATAATATAAGTACATAATAAGAAGTAACTGCAGTTTATGTATTTTGCTTTTGTATTGTTACAAGTTGGTACTAGGTACATTGAGGGATGGAGGTCTTTGGTAAACAAAAATCAAATAAATATAGCTAACCTAATTTATTTAAAATTATCTGCACCAAAATAATCTGTCAGTAATGATTAATTACGATTAAATAAACATCAAACAACACAAATTACTATTATTTACGTAGAGGTTATAAAATCTAAATAATGTAAACACAGTCCTTTGTACAAGTTCTCTGTCCTTGAAATGTCTCGCACCATTGAAAAATTGTTGTTCCACTTTCCTAGCATGAGCACCGATAAACCTCTTGTAGGCCAGAAACTCCTTCGTCACACTACCTCCCTAGACAATCTGGAACACTTCTCGCAACACAATACGTCTCGTAACTATCACTTTAACTCGCACCAGACACCTGCTGGCCAAAAACTCTGGTTGACTCTGCCGCAGCTCTCTTTTATATCCTTACTTTAAAGTCTCAAATTTTCTGGGAAAGTCTTTTGTCTCAAACTTCCTGGAAGGATGTCGCATCAGGGTCAGGCACCACCCCGCAAAATAGAGTACGAACAGTAATACTCTACGCCATAATCTCTGTTACTCGAAATAGGTGTGCGGGTGGCCATCACAAGAGCGGCACAATGCACCCTGAACCTCTTTACTCTTACCGTTGCTGCATCAGCTTGTACTACTCTCCGATAGAGCAGTTGGAGGTCTCGTAGCTCTGCCGCCACTGTATCATCTTACACTGCTCAGCCAGATAGTCTTGACTCGCAACACTGCCCCCTCCTCAAGTCTGTTTGTCCAGAGCAGACGCAACATTCTCTGGTCCGTTGTAGAGATCAAGTCTGTCCATATGCACAACCTTCGGTTTTCTTGTCGGAGAGTTCTTGAGAACAATCAGGAAAACACGTCGTTTATCTTTTTGACGATTTGGTAAGCATTTCTGTAGTTTTGGACACTATCCTTTTCGTCACTAGGTTATACAGCTTCACCAGCTACCCTTCTTGAAATATCTCTTCAGGTCTTCTCCACTCGTACCTAGTTTTCATCTGGTTGCTGTTGACCCTTAAATGTTGCCGAGCAAAGTCATGGACTGTGCCCAATTTGCGAAACAGTTCATCGGTGTACACTGTCGGTGAAGCAGGTTGCTCTACTTCTGTTGGTCTTCCAAATAGCAGATCACTTGGAAGGCGAAGCTCTCTTCCTAACAGCATTCGAAGGTGTTACCCTTGTGGCTTCATGGACAGCAGATTGGTATGCGAGGGGGAACAGGGCCACCTTGGAGTCCCAATTTATTAAAGCAACATCTAGAAACATAGTTTAAAGGTTTACTCCAATTACTATTTCTATTTCCTGATTATCGCTATGTGCTGTGTATCCAGCGGACTTACCTTTTTTTTTTTTAACTATTGTTAATGTAGCTACTTTAATTAGTACATGCAGGGAATGAAGCATATGTAAACCACAAGGCTTATAAGTAATTGCAGTGAATTGTTTTGTACAACTGAGCACCTTGGAATTCCATGCATTCTATTCTGGAGCGTCTGATAGAGCAAAAAGATGCTTTTGCTGACCTCAATGTGTCACGCTCGCCAACTAGTTTGGACTAGATAACACCTAAACAAACTTTTTTTCAGTTTTGAAACTGTTCAAAGAGGTGACTACTATTGTAAGTGAAAACTCAGCAAGTACATCTCAAAATTTTCCTTTTGCCAACAGCTTGAGAAAAACTGTCCAGCAGGATACTTCTGTGAGTTATAAAGGATATTCTCAGGGAACTGGAGAAACATTTTCCATCACAGGCTTCTGAAGAAAAAAGCAGCTCTACTCTGTTACCTGTTGATTTGAACGAAACATATGTTTTAGCAACATGCTTTCAACCACTTTAAGATATGGTAAAATCACCATTGATTGACACTTAAGAAATCTGACATTTTGAATAAATTATTTATAATGAAATATCTAGTTTCAGTGTACTTAATTATGATAAACACACAACAGTAACATAAGCATTAGTTCCATACTTAAAAATCTTGATTGTAACTAACCAAACTAAATTTAAGTGACAAAATTGTGAGTGGTGTGTTATACTTAGTAATATACAATCAATAACCAATTATTGACATGTTATGATCCAGTAATTGACACTTGTCAAATGTATGTATTAATCTCCTTTAGTAAGGAAATTTTGAGAAAGTTAAACAAAATTTACAAATTAAAAAAAAAACAAAGTAACTAAGACTTCTTACTACACGTAATACAAATTCACTGATAAGACTTATTAAAAATGCAGCCCAAATACAATTGATGCAGTACCCCTTTTTTATTACAACCTTAGTTCTGATTGTTAAGTTATTAACTTAATATGAATTCAGAGAAACTGGAATGGTTTCAATAGCGCTATATAATTAAACCCAACACTATTCAGAGTTAGATGCCCTATCATCACTATCATCTACTGCACAAAAATTACAAGTTAAAGCTACTTCATCATCATCGTCATTTTCAAGCCCATTAGAATCCAAATATTTTTTGGAAATACACTTTTAGTGGAGTTGATTTTTACAATCATCACGTTCAACCCAGCGACGTCTTGTCTTCATAATGAGCTCTGCAGAGTATCTTCTCCTACAGACTTTACAAATCTAATCTTCCTCTTCATCATCGATTTGCTTTTATGAATTCTGTATCTTTTGTGTTGGTTTCTTCTTTTCTTTTGCTTGTTTATTTTCTCATTTTTCATGTTTTTCCTTTTCTTTCAACATTTTCTGTTTTATCTTATTTTCTTCATATGTTTTCAAGTTTGATATGGAAGGTAGTTTAATCTTTCTTCTTGTAGCGTTTTTTGGTGGTGTGCCTGGCCAGGAGAGTACATTCTTAAATGTTGGTGGTGTTACTGCTCCATTTGTTTCTGGCGAAAGAGTTTTACTTAGCTGATCTCTATTTTTTATTGGTGACTACTACGAATAACTGTGGATGTGGATGGCAGTTCATCAGGTGCATCTGTGGGCATGGAGAACTGCTTGGCAGGTGTAGATGTAGGCAGAGGTAGCAGTTCAGCAGATGCAGCTATATCCATTGATAGCAAACAGTTCAGAAGGTGCAGCTGTGTGTGTGGAGGATTGCTTGGCAAGTGTAGATGTAGGTGGGGATGGCAGTTCAACAGGTGCAGCTGTATTCATGGACAGCAGTTCAGCACATGCAGTTGTATCCATGGACAGCAATTCAGCAGATGCAGCTATGGGCGTGGAGGATTGCTTGGCAACTGTTGATGTGGGTGGGGATGGTAGTTCAACAGGTGCAGCTGTATTCATGGACAGCAGTTCAACAGGTGCAGCTGTATTCATGGACAGCAGTTCTGCAGATGCAGCTGTGGACGTGGAGGATTGCTTGGCAACTGTTGATGTGGGTGGGGATGGCAGTTCAACAGGTGCAGCTGTATTCATGGACAGCAGTTCAACAGGTGCAGCTATGGACGTGGAGGATTGCTTGGCAAGTGTTGATGTTTGTGGGGATGGCAGTTCAACAGGTGCAGCTGTATTCATGAACAGCAGTTCAGCAGGTGCAGCTGTATCCATGGACAGTAATTCAGCAGATGCAGCTATGGGCGTGGAGGATTGCTTGGCAACTGTTGATGTGGGTGGGGATGGCAGTTCAACAGGTGCAGCTGTATCCATGGACAGCAGTTCAACAGGTGCAGCTGTATTCATGGACAGCAGTTCAACAGGTGCAGCTATGGACGTGGAGGATTGCTTGGCAAGTGTTGATGTTTGTGGGGATGGCAGTTCAACAGGTGCAGCTGTATTCATGGACAGCAATTCAGCAGGTGCAGCTGTATCCATGGACAGCAATTCAGCAGATGCAGCTATGGGCGTGGAGGATTGCTTGGCAACTGTTGATGTGGGTGGGGATGGCAGTTCAACAGGTGCAGCTGTATTTATGGATAGCAGTTCAGCACATGCAGCTGTATCCATGGACAGCAGTTCAGCAGGTACAGCTACATCCATGGGCGACAGTTTGGTAGGTGTAGCTGTGGGAATTGAGGACTGTTTGACAGTTGTAGCCAATGATGTGGATTGTGGTTAGCTTTGTGGAGGATTTGAGTGTCCGTACTGCTGTGTGGGAATAATATCTGACATTTCATTGCCTTGACTTTTGGTGCCAGAATCCATGAATCTCACCAGGGAAACTTGCATGCTATCTTTTGCTTTCTTCCAAAGAACATACAAATCATGAGCAGCTTCTTCACCTGTTCAAATTGGAGTTAATTTATTGTATATGGTAATGAACTCAGCCAAAGTTGTGGGATTGATTAGGTATTCCAGAAATTCTATGCCAGAAAAAGCAGGTACATCCGAGACTGGGTTGGATGTAGAGGTTTGAACTTCACTTGAGGTACCGGTCATGCTGGACACAGAATTTCGAAAAGTCAGTTGCCTCTGCATTAAAGAGAAACAATCCACTTGTTCTGAATCCATTCTGAATGGTAGTCTCTTTCATTGTAACATCCATTACAGTTTTCAGAGTTGGTGCAAAATTGTACTTTGTAAGACGATCTCCTGCATTACACATCTGCCAATCATTAACAGCTTTAACCCAAGCCTGTTTCATTTATTTGAAAGCTGCAACATCTAACGGTTGCTTCATGTGTGTTGCATTTGGCGGAAGAGCAGTTAAAATAATGATGTGCTCAGAGCAAAATTTGCTGAAATGATAGTGAATAGGTCTTCCGACCCAATCATGTTTAGTGCTGGGAGTGAGCTTGGGAGGTGATGAGGCTTTATCATGGGATTAGGGTAGTCTCTGTTTCGAAGTAGTATGTTGAGTCCTTCTCTCTCTCTCCTCTCCTGTGTCGGGTGTGCCGCCATTGTTCTCCTTGATGGCAGTGCCTTCTGATAGAGTGGCCATCGAACATAAAGAACGGCAGTGGAGAGCGGGAGTGGGCTCTCGGTCGGGAGGGAAGGAAAAAGTAGGGACGGGGGTAAAAGCTTGATGGAGTCGAGCGTGCGGGGCCTCGTGGGTTGCTGTGTTGGCTCTTGTTGGCATTGTATGTCGCAAACGCAGGTGCATTATGCACTGTGAAAACTGCCTTATTTACCTTGTCGACTTTGACTGTGTTGAGTGACAGCTGAACTATTTCTTCAGAGCAACATATCCTCGGGTTGTGAGCTCCTTGCTGAAGGCAGGAATATCCAGAGCATTGCATTAAACTGGCTTACGTGGATTTCGAAAGCGAGTTCACACCTAGGATAGATGAGGGAGAGGTCGACGCAAGGTATGTTACACAAACCGCCCTTTAGTTCGCCCCTTTCGTTTGGAGCTTTCATTCCTCTATGAAATGCTGGAATGAAGATTCTCATTTGATAGGAATGTTTCCTCACCTTTTGGGTATTTTGTTAGCTACACTGTGAAAAGTTCTGAAACTTAAGTCTTGTAAAGTCGTGATTTAAAGGATATTTTCAGAGCAGGAAGTTCTTCAAACAGGAGTGTTGCGGAACTGTGTGAATGTTGAAAGAGTGCTCAGGATTTACAGTAAAATATGTCAAGAAAGAATAATGTTGATTTCGATAGAGTTTAACTCACAAAAGGGAATTATGTCAGGAAGATTCTTAAGTTAGTTCGTTCTGATGTGTACCAAGATTGAGTATAATTTTGGTTATTGTAACAAAAGATGTAAGAGAGTATTGCATGTGTATAAAGTCCATCTTGTTCAAAATTCTCGTTTTGTCATTTTGCAACCTAAGTCACAATAAATGTGATGGCTGGCCATCTAAGAACATGGTCACTGGTAGTTGAATACCTTCCTGTATTAACCAAACATAGAATACATTTGCAATGTATTCAAAAAATGTTTCGCTAGTCACCCACCCTTTCAGATCTTGCAATTACCCAGGATTTTGGAACATTTAACTTCATGGTCTGTGGTAGTCTACGGCCAGGGTAAACTATCATGATTGGTGCTTTTGCTCCATCAGCTCCTACATTACACGGAACTGTCGCACTTTCCTTCTGATTGGCGTAATGTAATTAATAAACATTTTTTTGCCCTTTAATGCCAAGAACTTTCTCTCTTTTAGGACAAAACATGAAAGCAGTCTCATCGGCATGAATGGTCCTACTTTGCAATGATAATACATCCATTAATTGGTTTTGCAACGAGGTAGGTTTCCACTTCCTTAAACCAAGCAAGCACTTTTGCCTCCGTAATGAGCGCATGTTCCTGTGACAATTTTTCTACAGTCTTTTCTGAGATCATAGGATGTCTCTTAAAAAACAAAACCAGACACTTTTTCCCAGGTTTCCCATTCGTAAAACTACTGCTAATTTTCATTTCTTTCACTATTCCCTCTACTGAAGAAAGCAAATCACACTTTGATACAGGAAAACCAAGCTTCGCTACTGCCTTCACCCAGTTGACAACCATTTATTCCCTATTATTGCCAATTGTAGAGGTAGGTCCCATTTTTCATCCTATCAGTCTCTTCTCTATTGCTTTATGTATAAGGGTTGACCAAGGCACATAATGAATTATACTAGCAGTGTTAGCACTAACAACTTGCCTCACATCCCTCACAGCGTTTGTCTTGTTAAATTCACTGTAAGTGAACATTGGTTTCTTTACAGGCAACATGTTTCCTTTTCTGCAACCAAAGAACCAAAGGGTAATGTAGTTCTTGCTTTTCCTAACATGAGTTTCACCTTGCATTTAAGGTTAAGAAAATTACAATTTCAGTCAATTATTGGTTTAACATTGGCACCAGTGATTGACAGTTCATTGTCAATTAATGGTTCAAGCCAATTTTCACTGTCTAGTAATTGACAGGCTACGATTTTATTACAATCAGTATTAGTTAACAAAAAGTAAATGGACTAAAATGTAGACAATTATTTATATCTTTTGATCGGTTAGCTAAAATTTTAATTAACGGTCAACCAAAAGTAATGTCAGTAAATATTTTTTTAACACTTACTCCTTAAACATAAGAAGTCACACCATTTGTTCAATATTTAAACTCTGTAATTTTTCCCTCAAAAACACAGCAACAGTCATCCAGGAATTTGGCTAGTGTCTGAGGGCCGTATCTATAAACGGCTTTCGAATGACAACCAACTGCTGTCCCCATAGAGAAATCATTGGTCAGTAGTTGGTTGTCATTCGTAAGAGGTCTATAGTTTCGGCCCGCAGTGTCAATCGCTGGATATTGTCAATTACTGGTGGTTTTACCTTACATAGATCTTTGAAGCCTCTATCAATAATTATTCAAACCGGATTTGAATTTTTATTTTACTATCTTTGTTATTAGTTTTCCAGGTTTAAGGACAAGCATTTTCTGCACCTGAAAGAGCCAACATTACAAAGGACATTCTACGAAATCCCTTTTTTGTCAGCGTTGTCGGCTGATGAAAAACGACTACGTTCAACAAGTATTGCTCTGAAGAAATCCACTCCATCTTCATTAAAGGATTTTTGTGACATCATTGTTCATGAAAATTCACATGTTGATTGTAAAATTAAAAGTAACAGTGAAGTTGATGAAATTAATGAGGATCTGCAAGAACCAGTTATAGAGTGTTCGTGCGATATCTAAGACTAAACAATAATACCAAATATCCATCACTAAAGAATTTGGCCTTAAAATACTTGTGCATACCAGCTTTTAGTGTTGAATCAGAAAGCTTGTTTAGTACTTGTAGCTTTTAGTGCATAAGAGTTCATACCTCAAAGCTGAAAAAGATAGAATGTTGCTTTTTCTGAAAAAAGAACTTCTAATTTTTCCAGACTGTTTATGTAGTGGAGGTTTTGTCGCGACTAATTAAATTTTTAGTGCTTTCTGTTGTGTTCTGTTATTCAACCATTGTAACAAAGACATTTAATTTTACATTTTTTAATGAGTTTAGTTCATTTTGGATGAACATAAACTCTGTTAGTTTGAATAAAATTATGTTCAACAATATTTTATTTGTTGTAAGAAGCTTCTGTTTACTTAATTTTCGATATAAAGAGAGAAATTATTTTTGCTTGCTTAATTTCTTTGGATACATAGGTACAGTCCAATGGTATTGGGTATCAGAATATTGGCGGAAAATATTTATACTAATGTCGATATCAGAAAAAAGTCGGGTATTGGGCAAACAAATTTGTTTAACAGTTTGGTGGAATCCTGTCATAACATTTCCACATGTAACCTTTTCCTGCATATAACATCACTTTTCTTTGGTACCATAAAGCATAATGCTGTCATTTACTGCTTTTTAACTAACTTTTTTTTTTTTTTTTTTTTTCATTTCCTTTGTATATCACTTTTCTCTCAGCCAATAACCACAACTTGGGTAAAGTTTTTCTTAACTATATTAATTTTAATAAAATAACTAAGCAGGGGGCTAAAAATAACTGTAAAAAAGCAAATTTATGTCTGGAAAAGTGTCATACCTGTACATTACAGTGATATTAAAGACTGTGATCCTGAAATGATGATCATGAACCTGCAGAAGACAAGTGGGAAAGCCTCTATTATACACACAATGTATGTGTTATCACGTTTCTGATGCTACAGTAACTACAGTCTCATTTAATCTCATTATAGGCTTATTTACTGTACACAAACTATGACATTTTAAGTTACTTTTGTGTGATATACATTTATTGGTGTAAGAAGAATTGATTCCTGCTTGTAACATTTTCCTGCATATACAGTAAAATCCTATTAAGATGTTTTAGACGGGACTCTACTCCACAATTTTTTTTTCTGTTTACAATTTTTTTGAGCCTGTAAAAGAATATAACTTTCCAAGTTCCACAAGATGCTCCAAATATTGCATGGAACATCTGGCGTACAGGCTATAAAGTGCTTCAAACTGTCCACATATTCTGTCGCATCCGAGTATGATTGCTTAAGTGTGGCAGCTGCATCATCTTCACCATCTCTTTTATTTTCACATTCCTCTTCCTGTTCAGCACATAGCTCCTGTATGACCTGACTTGCACATGTTTGCACAGTGTTGTCAACACTTACGTAGCTCTCAAAACTGCAAGAGACACTCAAAGTGGATTCAATAGTATTCTAAGCAGTTTTTGGCATGGCACCTGTTTCTTCCAAAACTTCATGAAGTTCTATTGATGCTTCATCTCAGTGAACCTTGCCTTCTTGAAATAGTTCTTGATTGTGGTATTTATGGCGGATTCTCATGAAGCTGCAAGTAGGGCAAGAATATTAAGTTTGTGTGCCTGGTACCCAGGTTTCATCCTTTGTATGCTTCAGCACCTTGATTACACCCTGGTCCATTGGTGGAATTACCGACGTGGAATAGGGAGGCAAAAACTACAGGGTGATGTTTCGTAAGTTTGCAGTAGTTTTGGATGGGCTGGGCAGTGACCAAGGATAAAGTAAAATCTTCCTGTTTTTGCCTCCTATTCTAGTGTCAAGAGAGTGCAAATACTGCTTAAAAACACTGCGGGTCATCCAAGCAGATTTGTTGTTGACATACCTGCAGGGCAAGGTTTTTACATTTTTGACTCACTTAGGTTTGCCAATAACAAGCAATTACAGCTTTTCTGATCCATCAATATTTGCTCCAGCTGAAAAAGTAAGAATTTCTTTGTTCATTTTACCCCAATGACAATTTTCTTCTTTCATTGTAAGTGTTCCTTCTGGCAGTGTGTTGAAGAGAAGTCCAAACTCATCAATATTAAAAATGTTTTTAGATCTGTACTCCGAAATAAGTGTAGGCATAGATGCGAACTCGTACGATTTTCCTGTACAATGTACGATTTTGTGCCCTTTTGTACGGTTGTACGATTCATGTGAATTATTGTACGAGTTTAAAGCTTTCCAATTTTTCCCCATTTGGTTAATTCATACTATGAAATATGGAACAGAAATCCCATTATTTCAGTACCAAACATGTATGTAGATCTGACTTACAGTCTCGTATTTAATAAAGGAAACTGTAATACCCTAGTTTTGAGAACTAGCGTTCTTCATTTATAGCTTTTGTACTATATTATTCACTACAGAGTACCGTATTATTCACTCATCGTACGAACGTAACCCGAACTAACTTGGCCGAACACGCCTGATCGATTGTAGTTATCTTCCTGGCTAAATGGCCGTCGTGACTCGTGCAATGAAAAGTCACGAGACTGTTTTAATTTGAAGTGGCTTTCCAGTGTACCGTTTCCATATAATAATTGCTTAAGAACACGCATCAAATCTCATGAACTGAAAGAAACTATTGATTAGTTCTTATTTTTCCAGTAAATATTGAAGCACACGTCGTTGTTGCGTAGTGTTTGTAAACATGGTTTTTGCCAAGCTTAGATGCATAATTTGGTTATTGTTGAGGCATATTTTAATGCCAGTACTTACATCGACATTGCATTTAATAGTCGTACAGCATAGGAATATTGCAACTTTCATATCTGGGAAATACAACTTGCAGTTTTTACAATTACGATTTTATATAGTTGCCAAACCGTGTGGATGCTAAAAACTGTTAAAAAATTTATGGCATGTGGTGTTAATTTTGAATAATAGGTTAAATACTATCACATCTGCACGTTCAACGATATAAGATTTATTTTTCAAATCCACTGTATTTGCAGGGTCGGAGAGTTGTGGTTAGATGTGCCAAGTATGATTAAATTGCCTAATTTGCACTCTGTAAGAATTTTTCGTGCATTTATGGAACTGTGAAAGAAAATTTAAAAGCTGTGTTACCAGTAATCGTAAAGTAGGGGCCTATCTATTGTTGTATTAAAATCGGTAAAGTTTGTAAATTTGCAGAAACCAAAACTACCTATACCTACTAGGTTTGTTTATGTTTGTTTAGGTTTCTATATGTTTGTTTAGGTTTGTATGAATATTACAATTATGAGCAGTATTTATGATGGTAGAACAAAGTAAGCCTACTGTAAAATTTGTTCATTAGTAAGTTTTATTTTCTTTATAATAGCCTTAGGGAGGCTGTGTAATATTAGCCATGAACACAACATATGAATGGTAGTAAAATTGTTAGCTGATTTTATTAATTATTCAGCATGTTCTAAATTTATTTTGCATACAAAACATTGACATGTTAAGAGTGCAGTATTTTATTTAAAAAAAAAAGACAAAGTGTTTTAGTTCGATGACATTTACATACACAACACGAGAAATGCCGCGACTCGTTTACGCACAATTTTACTAATTTTAAAAATTGTACTATTTCTGAATCCTTGAGGTTGGCAACTCTTTAACGACCCCCGCACCTGTG